>DWLR01002679.1:0-14917 GCA_018246295.1 Papilio alexanor hazarajatica | reverse complement strand
TGTACCAGCTAAATGAATTTATAAATTTGAATTTGGAATTCTTAACCAAAGAGGAGATATTTCAGATCAAAGTGGTCTCACTGATGCTTCACTTTAGCTCAAAGATCTGGATAAAATTTGGCGCCGTATCGGTAACATCCAATTGAAATCTGTAACCTTGACCGAACTGTCGGTCTAGCGTGTGGGGTGCGTTACACTGTGTCGATCTGTGTGGCCGTCATTCCAGAACCTTCCAGACACATCGGCCTACCTACCTACTACATTCCGTGTTCTTAACATTGCAACATAAATGAATTTAGTAGACAGTATTGACCACTTTGGTTTTGCAGTATTTATTATTGGCTTGAATCATCGATGTAATGTTCGGCGAATATCTTTATAAAAAAAAGTACTTGTATTGTATGTATATGTTGATTTTTTAGGTTTTTTTTTAAATATACCAAATGAAATTTTCTTAGAACAAAATCTGTTTTGAATGCAAATTATCTTACTAAGCTGATTTTTTTTTTTAAGTTGTTTGTGGCTGTTTCTTTATTCCAAAATGTACCTATTCCTCAAACCATCTTATACGGGTATTAACAAATATTGATTCTAACATTGTTATGGTAAATAAGAAAACATGTCTAGATAGAGTTATATAATAAATGTGGAATGAAAAATAGGTGTTATAGAATATTTAATTCACCCATCCAAGGGCTTCAGGTGTATCACCACCTCCTCCTCCACCCGATTGTTGTAATACATCTCTGAAGGAAGTACATTTGTGTCCAAGACACTGAAAACATTTTTATGTAGTTAAATATGTAAGCATACTAATTCACCAAGTACGACCATATTTCCTTGAGGTAGCTTTTGTGTTGCTTTTAAATATGTACTTCTCATTTTATTTAATGTTTTTTACCCGACTGACCGAGAAGAAGGGTGATTTTATGTATTTTACCGAGGCGACATTCGATTCGTATTTTCCCCGGAGTCTCACAGCTGATAGGGTGATGTGACGTTTGATTATTTTTTCGTCGTCCAACGCAAACCAAAGAAAATTTTAGAAAATTTTCGTCGCCGCTATACATAAAATTGAACTAGTATTTGGAAAGCGTATTTACAAATACTCTTACTCGAAATACTAAGTACACAATTTACCTAGTATATCCCATCTCTCGTAACATATAATGCACTGAAAAAACGCATCATAATTTCTCATCATATGGTTTCTTATTGGCGGAACGAGCTGCGCACGGTGATTTTTTACATCGAGTCTGTTCCCGCCAATTTTTGCCGCTCTCCGCGGAAACCGCGCTAGAAACGCTTATTGTATGTATACATAATCTAAAAATATACTAATTATAGTATAACTGTAGTATATTTTTTAAAATACGATTTTTTAGATTAGCTACGTACTTTCGCACTGCAGTTACGTCCTTTGCACTGAAAAATACACAATTGATTACATATAAGTGCATTGTACAGTAAATAGAAGTTTATTAGAAAGGAATGAACTACAACATAAATGTTGAATACTTACATATGAAATACAATTATCCGAGTGACACTACAATTAGAAAATGACAATATCAAGATCCTTATTTAACATTATTTTAACAGTGGTAGAGCTCGCTACAACAACATCTATTGTACAAATACTACGACCTCACAAAACACAGCCGTGAATTAGAAGTATTCTGTGTTTTGTCCGAAGATTGCGTTTACGATAGCCCAAATACAGTCTTTCCCTTACCATCCTTTTCTAACAAGGGCATTTTCATTGCGCTTTATCTCACAATTTCCACAAGATTACATTTCCTACGTAAATATAAAATATACACTATTTTATATGGCAGTAAGTCTTGTTACTTAAACTATAAAAATCGTTAGTTATTTTAATCTCATCAATGATACTAAAACTGACAGAAAAACATGATAGAAAAAAATAGGTATAATATGTAATGTAACGACGCAATGTAATGTAAGTAAATAAATGTAAGTTTAAAATACAATTTACGGTCAGTTTATAATATGCCTAGTGGATAGATAATGTTATAAGGTAATATTAGAAAAAGTTGGTTTCCACAAATGTTTTGAAATTTGCGAAGTTATCGATCCAGGGAAGGGATCCCTCATTCCTTTTAAGTGATTTAACAAAACGTTCGGCCTTTCTGTGTTATAAGTCAATTTGGTTAATGTTTCGAAGGCCTTAGCCGAGAAGGACGATGCCATTGACATGTCCAAGCTTCAAAAACAAAGGTATTAATTAATAATGTTTACCGTTGACAAACATTCTGTTCCTTGACACTGAAAATATTGCATATTTTGTATTAACTTTTAACGTTTTTAATTAAAACAAACCGACTTAAATTTTTATATCTCTCCCCTTTTTATGTATTAAAAAAACATAAAGCTTCATTTACAATATTAGTTGCCATGGCAACGTTCACAATAACAACTTTTTGAAACATGTTTTCGAATTAATATACCCCGTATAAAATTACATAAAATTTCAGCGTGGGACGCCGTGGGCAACACTTAGTATTATTTCTACGTTATTTATACTCACGGTACGTCACATTACAAGCCCATTAAACCGAAGTAGTAAGGGTTTGTTTTAAGTCTACCAATATGTCAGTTTTCGGTATATTTTCGGAACCGAAGGTTCAATACCATTCAATTACCTACCATTATTTCATTACAATTAAAACGAGCCCACTTGCGAACGCCCCTTTTCCATAAAACAAAACATTTTTGAAATTGGCCATTAAGGGCTGAGGTAACAAACACAAAGAATACAAGCGAATTGGGAACTTACTCCGATATTTTGATGTCGTTTAATAAAGCCTTTGTCGTTTATCAAAACGAGTAGTGGATTGATACGGAATATATAAAATACGGAATATACTCGTAGAAATACGGAAACGTTTCCCGCGACTTCGTTCGCATTTACCCTCCGTATTTTCTTTATTGTAATAAGAAGTATCCTATATCCTTCCCAATACCTTAGAGGATATGTGTACAAAGTTTCATGATGATCAGTTAAGTAGTTTTTCGTGGAAGCGTAACAAACAAACTTACATTCACATTTATAATATTATACATTTATACTCACTGACGTTTCACATCCTTCCCCCGTGCACTGCAGATATAATAATTGTTTATTAATTGACATCACAAACATGCAAGCTGTTGTTTAACACGCAATAATGACAGTCCTATGTAAGTATCCATTATTTTTACACTGACCTAAAGTTCGATTTTTGGGAATGTAAAAGCTCCAATATTTTTTTAAAATCTCATAACTACAATTATATCTGACGAGTTTAGTGTTGCAATTTTGTTTAAATACTATAAAGTTATTCTTTCTATTAAAACATGAACTACGCTTCCACGTGTCATATCAACAAATCTAATATTTACGATAATTAAAACTCATATACAAATACAAACAGAGGCGCAAAGAAGGGCATGAGACGTGAAGGGAGGGTTGAGTCGTATTCCATGCGACTCTCATGTTATTGCACTTTTTTTTTATAATACTGTTGCCAATGTATAATCTACTTAAAACATTGATTATTTTGCTTACGAATGCACCAGTATTGGTTTCGAAAATATGTCTACGACAAAGATTATGTCTGGACTGAACAAATTGATTATTGTCTTCTGTCTTTGTATTGTGGTGCACTGCAAAATAAGATTTGGTCACTAAGTTATACGTAAGACTTTTGATATCCATGTCGTGATATTTATGTTTATATTATACTACACTTATTAGTTACAATTCAATACTTACATCTGATACGCATAGATTACCAAAACACTGTAAATTTAAAAACATTAAAACAATAACACAAGGAACAAATAATAAATTACAAACTACTTTTTATCGAAAAAGGTGGCGAAGAGACGGGCAGCAGTCACTTGATATTAAGTGACTGCTGCCCGTGGGAATCTGCAAAGGGCTGAAATCAAGTGAATCTGAGAGCTGAATGAATTAATTTGTAAAAGTCCGACTTTGAAATAAAAATGAAACCTAAAAGAAATAATATTTACTATTACTACCCATAAACATCCGCAAGTTCGTAATAAGTTACAGATAGACTTTATGTAGCATGAAGTAGAGGATGAGTCTGACTAGAGCCTTATCTCTTTGTCCCTTCCCTCTCCATGTCTACTCCCTCCTCTTTGTGCCTTTCCTCTCCGTAGACGAGTAGATGTGGACACTCGTCTACTCTTACTCTCTCCATACCTACTCCTCTGCTCTTTGTTTCAACACTCTTCATATCTACTCCTCTGCTCTTTGTTTGAACCCTCCATATACTCCACTTTACTTTGTTCCTTCCCTCTTTATTTCAAAAGGTTGGCAATGCATGACTAATACACCTGAATGTAACTGATGGGTAGCAGTGTCAGATGTTTAACATCTGCATTCTACTTTAGAACTTTATGAAGCAGAGGATGTAAGACAAGAGAAATGAATAGGGCCACCGATCGGTTCAGGGAAGACAAAAAAAGTAAAATAGTATAACTAATTATTCGTATGGCGTATACTTACAGCATTTCTGCATATTTGTCCAAAGCACTGTAAAATAGTATAAACATGTTATATTAACATAAACGTGACTCTATTCTACATAATTATTCACTTTAAACACTATCAGGTGGGAAAAGGGCAGGGAGATTTCTTTTAAATAAAGTAAAAGAAAATTCTTGTAAATAAAATTAGCTATCCACTTAAAAAACCTGTTAATAATTTAAGACGAGAACTCGTCCACAAAAGATGTAGTTTATTGGTACAAACGTGTAGTTAAGAAATGAATAAAATCCATTAAAGACTTTTCGAAATAATTATAACATGTAACGATTTTTATTTTATTTCAAGCCCTCTAGCGCCCAAGCTATGTAACTTTGGATAGATGAAGGTAAAGTTAAGTGGTCATATTTTTGGCCAAGGCATTCGGAGTCTACCGTCGTACACATCATTTTCAGACAGTCTGTATAATATACTTGTTTTATTTGGCAGCCTTGTAATGGTGTAAAAGGTGTCACATTTTATGCTGAATGTATTATGCGAAATCCTTGTGCGACATAACGTAAATCGAACTCAATTTTATTTCATTCCAGCCAATCCCTCATTGAAATTCTGATGCATTATTTAAAGGCTCGTAGGAAACCTTGAGCGATGTCAAACCACATTTTTTCCATAATTCAACGTTATCAATATACTGATACAGTAATACTGTAACGAAATATGAAAACGAATTGTTTTGATGCGAGCATAATCATTGCGTTTATTGTGAAGCAGTAGGATATTTAATGTTTATAACACGCTTTTATTAGCTCCGCGTGCTTCTGATTTCTATATATGTAACGAAATTTTTGGATTGAGAATAGCGCCATTTAGTAAGCACTTGAATTATCAACACTGTAACGAGAGCTTTGCCTTTTTTAACTATTCATTATTTTCATCGTATTTATCACGTTTTAAAGTTTTATCATAATAAGGTAAGATACATAAAATTTAGTTAATTCCATCTCGTACTTTTTTAAATAAATGATAAAATTTAAATTAAAGTTTCCGCTATTTTATACGAAATGGTGCTGGTTTATAATAAAATACGAAAAGTAAGTTTGGTAATTTTGTAACATAACCGTAAAGTATTATTGACTTCGCATTAGAATTGTATCGATTGCTTGTTGAAGCATATTATAATAAGGCTTTAAGTGAGAGACTGGCGTAGAAGACAAAGATCGTAGTGGAAAGCAAAAAACGTGCGAAGACACGGAATCGAAAGCATTATTAGAGGAATATATCTATGTTCATACGTCTCAAAGGCAAAAAGAACTTGTATTTACATTAGAAATGACTTAGCAAATAGTTTCAAATTGATCATCGTTTCATCTTTAAAAATCTTTAGAAGTAATTCAAAAACCAGGTACCTAATTGGGTTCGAATATGAAACAAAGCCAGAAGATGCGGAACGTCGATTATTGATGAATGAAATACTTGTGACTTAATTTTTTTATATATAATAAAAAATCACATCGGGTATTAACTGGCGATCATGGGACACTATGATAATCCAAAAAAGAATAAATCGTTCTAACTACTTGGCCACGCTTCAACACCAACAGTAAATTAAAATATTCACGTAAAATGATGTGTATTTGGCGAGATCTGAAATTCGAGCGAAACCATTACTGGAGCCCTCTAACGCACGCTACTGATTGGATTCAATCGAGCTCTGGAGGAAAAATGCGCCCATTACTAAATTATTCTCCTACGTGATAATGCTCGTCCGCATGTTGCGGTTCCAGTCAAATTATTTGTAAGCACTTGATTGGGAAGTGAAATTGACCGGTTGGCCTGCCTGAGTTGCACTTTATAATTCATAATATGAAGATACCAAAAATTGTATTGATTTGTGAATTACTGTAAAAGATGAAGGGTTCTTCTGCCGTGATATAGCTTGTTGGTACGATGGAAAACACTTCGAACAAAAGTAATGTTCTTAAGTAAAATTCTGTCATAATAAATTTGTAATTTTTAATTAAAAAAAAATGACGGAAACTTTTTTGGTACTACACAATAGAAATACTTGAGTCCTTTACCGATGAAGTACAACTTTGGTCGTCGCCATCGCACTGCAAAAGAAGAAATAAATATTTACGCTCGCAATGTTTAGGGAGGGATTTTTGTAACTCTTTCACGCTATATATGCAACTATTGATATGTCAAAATAATAATAAATAAGTAAGGAAGATTATTTTTAAAACTATTTGTCTATTGTTCATCAGTTGTTTTAAACATAAGTTTTTAAATGGCTTTCAAATCATTACTATGAAGAAGATCTGAATGAGATAGGCTCTTGTAAAAAAAATAATTTTTGATACGATAATTAGAACTCGTATTAGTATAATATGATTATTAAAAATAAAATAATATTACCCCGGATTTACAAAATATTCCAAAACACTAAAAAAAAAAACGATCTTTATTGTTAATCTATTGTGCGGTTTTGATTCACCAGACCAATAGCTCCAGGACCTGCCCATTGTAACGTGTTACACCTGGAACATTACCAGCTCGATTAATATCGTCTACAGCACAGTCCTCTGTCTGCCTCTGTTTTAAATAACACGAAGACTGATTTCATCCATCCATCCATCTCAGCCTATGATCGTCCACTGCTGGACATAGGCCTCCCCCATTGATCGCATCTTTGGGGGAAAATGTGCCATAATCGCCACGCTTAGCAGGCGGGTTAGCGATCGCAGTATGTTCCACCGTACTAAGAAGCTACTGCCCGTCCTCCGGTGGACGAACAGACATGTTCATACACACAAATGTTTGCCCTGGGTGGGAATCGAACCCACGACCTGCGGTGTGAAAGACAAGCATCTTACCAACCAACCGGTCTGTCCCAGTCTGATAACCTTAAACAGATCTAAGCAGTTCAACGCTGGTCTCAAGGCACTCTAATGATCTCCTTCAAATGTAAATGATAGCTTATAATACAAATCAAATACCTACCTCTGACACTGACAAGTGACCCTGTGACTGTAAAACGAACAATTTGGTAAAGGAAAATTTTAAATGCTGCAACATTTCATATTAATGTTGTATGTCGATTCATTGCATTTTTATGATATATAGAAAATCGGACTTTCTGGAAGACGCGACAGTTACTATTATGATTTAAGCCAGAATGCAACAGTCGCCGCGACACGATATCCATATAACCTACAGGCGGAGTGTGTTAGTAATTTCTTCTTCCAGCCGCAACGCTTAGTACAATATTAGTACTGTATTAAAAAGATCCATTAACAAGTCTAATGTTGCCAATCGAGTCTTAGTTCAACCTTTTCTAACTACCTCGAGTCAGAATTTGATAGAAAACCTGAAAAGTCCCATTCTTGTTTCGCTTTTTGCAACTCTTGCGCAAAATTAATCTGTGATCGAGCCAAGTGACCTCAAACCCCGCCTGTGCTAAGCTCTGGTGATATGAGAAACGAATATTGGCTAGACTCAACACCACACTTCGTATTTACTTGAATGTAGGTGGCTTACAAGCTCTTTCTAGTTGCTACAATCTAAACTATTTAATGAAACATTCAACTTTTCCAGTGATATTTAAAGAGACATCAGGTTTAATTGGTTCCTCAGTCGCCGTAGTTTTCCTAATATCTTTTGTTTTAATAAATATTCAAACCTTACCCATGACACTGCTTCAAACCCTGACGACTACAATAGAATAATCAGTAATTATTTTATCCAACGATCTTTAATAGTAGTATCGTAGTGTTCCAACGGTTTACCCCTGATAGACCTGATAAGTGGACAAGTGGCACGAAAACAATGAAAAGTTTTATTACCTTTTCATTTTTGATATCTCTGTCCGTTCATTTTTTGTGTTCATCGCGTTTAATCAAATATTCATAACTCTGAAACAAACTAGACCCGGGCACAAATATTGGTGATTTGTTAAACTTTATACAATTCGATTCAACGAAGTCTCTGGATGTGGTGTATGGAGGAAGGATAAATAAATAATAAATAAATAATAAAAATAATAAATAATAACCTACAAATAAATATTATTTTACCTTTACAATGACTAATGTGCACAGATAAATACAACAGTTCAAAGAGTTAACATACAAAATAAAAATAACGGAAAATATAAATTATAGAATCAAATTGAGGACGCGACAAAGGCGATAAATTCCATCTTATATTATTCTTATTTTTAACCCCTCTTTTGGATTTCATTAATTAAAGTTATTTTAATTACTATTTGAGACGACGATTGTTTTCGAACACGGTCTCCAGGAACTATTTTTTTTTCTTTATATTGTTCATTTTTAATTTTAAAAAAATTACTATGGAAATCATCCAATTTGTAAGTGTAATCACATAAATAAGATCACATGGATTTCATTACTTCAAGAAAATCTTATTTCGACGACTGTTATTGCACACACGGTGTGCAGGCCGTCTTATAGCCTCGGAAATCAATTGCACACACGGTGTGCCATCGGTCTCGAATAGGTTAATGTAAGAGAATTCGATTGACTGAATCTTTACACCTATTCTATTGAAAATACTGATATATCATCACTTGACATCTGTTTACTATTTTTTTTTCTTTATATTGTTCATTTTTAATTTTAAAAAAATTACTATGGAAATCATCCAATTTGTAAGTGTAATCACATAAATAAGATCACATGGATTTCATTACTTCAAGAAAATCTTATTTCGACGACTGTTATTGCACACACGGTGTGCAGGCCGTCTTATAGCCTCGGAAATCAATTGCACACACGGTGTGCCATCGGTCTCGAATAGGTTAATGTAAGAGAATTCGATTGACTGAATCTTTACACCTATTCTATTGAAAATACTGATATATCATCACTTGACATCTGTTTACCGGTTAAATAACACATTAAATTTACTCACTTTGCTGCGTGATTTCTTTCCAGTGCACTGTCGGTCATAATTTAAATGTTAATGTATTTCCCAAAGGTGTTACATACTTCCAGGTACTTAAAACCGAGGCTCAGAAGCGAAGCCATATAAAAGTCACCAATTGCCTTCGTATTAGTATTGGTAACTTTGTATGATCCCGCGTAACTCTGTTCTAAACGAGCGGCACGAGTTCATAATCATTTTCTCAGATACACACAGATACTAGGAAAATCTTCACTTTTGAACTTCGAATGTGTATGTAACACTCATCTGGAGGTATGTAAATTTAAGATGTTAAGACAAAGGTTATTTTATTTTATTAGAGCTATGGTTACGGATTTTCTATTGTATAGTCTACAAGTCTATGCCATAGACGTTTTGTTACGAGTATTTTTTTTATAGAAAAAGTCACTCGAACGAGCTATCGCCGCCGCCCATGAACATCTGCAACACCAGAGGAACCGCAGGTGCGTTGCCGGCCTTTTAGGAAGGAGTACGCTTTTTTCTTGAAGGACCCTAAGTCGTATTAGTTTGAAAATACCGCTGAGGACAGGTCATTCCACAACGCGGCTGTATGTGGCAGGAAATTACGCGAAAACCGCGCGGTAATGGAATGCCTGTCGAGTTGTGCGATGACGAAACTCCGCGACAGGAATTGTTCCGCGAGAGGTGGCGAAGTGATAGTTTGTTCCTAAGAAAAAAAGGGCTCCGATATCTCCAAGGTGTTCCCTGGTAGTGGAACCCTCGGCACTGAGGTTCCACACGATCCAGGACCACGCCGTCCTCCCGTGATCGTTTTCTCGGTCAGGGTCCTTATTTTAAGAGCTCACGACCCCGAGGGTCCCTTTCGCTTACTGTGTCCTGAGACTACGGAATAGATAGGCTGAGAGCCCCGAGGAAACGTCAACACATCTTCGTCTCCGAGCGAGGGCGGCCCCTTTGGGATCCTGCTCGATTCCCCTTCTTTCAACGACCCACCAATGAAAGTGATAGAATGAGGGGGACAAGAGAACGATTTTATGGGGGAGGATAATGATATCATATAAAAGCAAGACATTAGTACTTACGGCTCATGTCTTCAAATTTTTCGATAGGTGAGTTAGTCATTACTACTTTCTATCCTACGAGTCTATGTCTATGGGTAGCGGTACATGCATAACATCAGGTGAACTTGCTCGTTTGCCAACATTTTCCATAAAAAAGAAGTACCAAATTAACGTAGATAGTAAGTACATACCTCGGCACCACGGGTGATACTTGCGGCAAAATTGCTTCGTCGTTTTTATTTAAGTTCGAAAAAGTCGTAAATAATATCAATTGTCTTACATTAGCCACGCAAGCATTTCCGGTGCACTGAAATTGTTGTTTAAATAATGTATGAAGTGCTAATAGCCTAATTGTTAAGGGAATTGTGAAAAATGAGGTCCTGGGTTTGAATCCGCTATTGAACTTTTGTCGTGAACCATGTCCACATACCAAGGAGCTTATTTCGAATGGTGAATTATTTCTACAATCTACTATTCTATAAAATAGTATATTACTATTTGTTTAAAAAAATATAATTATTATATTTGTATAAAAAATAGCAATACCCATTATTTTTTATTATGGTGTGATATTGATGATATTTCGATAATCTAACAGAAGCTAAATGCAAAAACTAAATACGAAAAATAAAAATTTAAATAATGACATGTTTATTGGGTTTTAATTTGTCTATACAAAATTTAACTGACCGGTTGGCGCAGTGGTAAGATACTTGCCTTTCACGCCTTTCAGGTCGTGGGTTCGATTCATGAACATGTCTGTCTTGAGTATGGATGTAAAGAGCACCGGAAGATGGGCAACCCCCCAATGATGCGTCCAATGGGGTAGGCCTAATTCTAGCGCAGTGGACAATCATAGACTTAGTTGGTGTTGGTGGTTGTGATACATAATTTACGTACGTAAAAGTTTTTTTTAAAAATGTTTTTGTTTAATTCTTTTCTTGTTTAAATTTAAGACAAATCGAAATACGTATCGTAATAATTACATAATATGTATTTTGTTTTGATCGCGAATTTCGACTATAGAATGTAATATTACAACATAAAAAAAGGTCTAACCTCTGCAACGCAGTCCTCTTTTAGTTCCTGTTTATAAAACCAAAAATGATCAATTAAACGTGATAAATTGTTTGTGCAAGACTCATTTTATTTTAATTTTAAAAAGGATTAGCGACCAGCCACGGCTTAGCAGAGCTGAGCAGAGCCTCAGCAGCTCAGCTCCGCACAGCTCTGCTCTGCTCACAGAGCAGAGCTGTGCAGAGCTGAGCAGAGCTGAGCGGAGCTGAGCGGAGCTGAGCGGAGCTGAGCGGAGCTGAGCGGAGCTGAGCGGAGCTGAGCGGAGCTGAGCTGAGTTGAGCAGACTTGACTTTTTCCGACATTTTCAACAGTTATCATCATATTTCAATTATTTTACACAACACTTAAACAAATTAAATACTTAAACCTTCCTCATGGATTGCTCTGTTTATTGGTGAAAACCGGATGACAATCAGGCAGTGGTTTTTGTGTTTAACGCGAAAGGATAGTCGGGGCAGGTTTTTTTTTATAATATGCATTGATATTAACTGCATTTAACTAGTATTGAGATAGAGAAATATTCAAGTATCGAGAATTCATAAGTATTGAGAAGAAAAAATATTCTGCAGGCTGCAAAGTATATGACTCAAACAGTAAGTAATTGGAGTTACATAGAGAAGACATCTTCATCATTTATTTTACTACAAAAATATTATTATACATTACCTCTTGTGTAAAAATTAATTTCTGAAAAAATATTTTCATCATAAATTCAATATTGCTCAAGGTTTTCATACAATGATCACTTAAATATATTCGCCTATATCTAGACTCTTATATAAGTAATAATATCCATCTATCCATCTCAGCCTATGATCGTCCACTGATGGACCGTATCGTATCATTGGGGAGTGTGCCATAATCGCCACGCTTGGCAGACGGGTTGGCGATCGTAGTATGTTCCACCTTACTAAGAAAAGGATGCCGCCTGTCCTCCGGTGGTCTTTACATCCAGACCTAAGACAAACAGACATGTTCATGCTCACAAATGTTTGTCCTGGGTGGGAATCGAACCCACGACTTGCGGCGTGAAAGGCAAGCATCTTCCAACCGCGCCAACCGGTCCGTCCGAAGACTGATTCTGTAGTAACAATATACTCTTATATAAGTAATTTTTATATAAATAACAATTAAAAGTTGAGCAATACTTTACCATAGTAATTACTGAAATAAATAAAACGACCAATGCACGTTGGTGTGAATACATTGATGGGACTGTATTAAACATGATAATGAAATTTATCACGCATTGAAAGATCATTAGATAATTCGTTACACTTAAAATTAAATTTTATGCGTTTATCTTAACCTAATTTTTGCAGTAGAATTTGATATTTCTAATAGATATGGGAAACGTCAGCGTTTGTAAACGCACATAACACTGTCATGAAGTATTTTATACTACTATTTTTGTTCTGTTTCATCTGATGACTGAAAAATACTTAAGGAGTCATTTCGTATATAACATTCGTATTGCTGGAGTCTATTGGTAGCGGTCATTTAGGTGACCGCCAGTTCTCGTACCACCTTCTTTTTTTATAAAAGTAGCTTGATTGTTTATCAATTCTTATACGAGATATTTTTACGACATCTAAATGAATTGTCACTATATCCTAAATGAACTTATAGATATTTTTTTTTGTAGAACAACGACGAACCTAATTTTAAATTATCTGACTCCCATGAATGTGACTCAGAATGATTAGACTGACCGGTTGGCGCAGTGGAAAGATACTTGCCTCTCACGCCGCAGGTCATGGGTTCGATTCCCACCCAGGACAAATATTTGTGCGCATGAACATGTCTGTCTTATGTCTGGGTGTAATTATCTATATATGCTGCGACTACTGCCAGCTTTACCGTGCGGGAGACTTGTTTCAACGTGTTCAACGAACAACAAACCACTACCACAACCACCACCACTACAGCTACGAGAGGAGAACGAGCAGCCTGAACAGACAATGCACATGAAAAGCGCGCCGGTGTCTAGCAGTCTACCAACAACTGCAGCGACCGGTCATGCACTGCCCGGCCTTGACCACCACCACAGACACACTACTACTACCACTGGAGTTGATAGCACTCCCTGCACAACTTGATTCCATGGGTGCATATTGCATGGGACGGTCTTTGCCTCATTCACCTTACTTCTTGGGATAACTACGTAAGCAGAGACGGGAGACTGGAGAGTGGGGATTGGAGACTGAAGACTGATGAAAAGAGACTAACGCCGGAAAATTACCCTTTGTGTAAAAAATGAAATAGGTGGCGCCATCAAATGATTTACTGTATGTAAATTGGACTAGACGGCGCCACTAGTATTTTAGAACGCAGTGTAAATATTTGATATAATCTTGGTTAAGTTCTTAAGTAAGTTTCATGCGTGTGCTCTTGTTAGATACGAGTATTCAGAGCGATAAGATAGCTGCTTCCACCTGGTGGGACAGTACTCTTGGACGCAACGAAACACGAGTCGCGATCAACGCGGAGACTCCAGTAATAGTTAGGCTCGGTAAGACTACTTGTTTCCACCTCTTGGAAAACGGATCAATAGGGAGATTCCAGTAACAGTTTGGGTTGAAAAGACTACTCGCTTTCACCAGTTGGGACGGGTTAGTTGTTGTACTCCTGTAGTAACTACAAAATAATAAAAAAAGATTACAAAATAATCATTACAAAAAATAGCTAGTTTTGCAGCATGATTTGCTGGTTTCCACTTTAATTTTGCAATTCAAAGAGTTACGGACTCTAGTTATTTTGCTAATTGTTGTCTATACTTTATGTATTCTGCAATCTGCATTCTACTCCACACAGATTCTCTGTGTCAGCCCGCCGTATGTCAAACATGACAGAAAGATCTAATTTCATTCAAAAGTGATGTCCGTTAAAGATTGGAAACTGCTCGAGATATGGTTAATCGAATAATTTAGTTATCGAGCGAAACGTACAAGATTCGCCTTTTACGTTTCGAAGAGAAGATTAAATGTACCAATCTAGATAAAATCTGTATCACCGGGACGGACTGGCGGAGCGGCTAGGAAACCAATTCAGTGCAGCGAGCGGATATTGGACGGGCCTAATGAAATTTAGCTCTTTCAGACTGTGTAATACGACATCGTCGCGGAAAGGCGCAGTATTAAGACGCGCACGACCATACTAGATAGATCCGATAGAATACCCTACTATAAACCTACATGAATATCAATCATTGCCCAATAAGTACTGTATTGGGGGACTTTCTTTTAATTTCACGTCTGTACTTAAAAATAACAGTCGTATAAAAGCAATTTGTTTGAAACACTTTGGTGTAAAACCACCAACTCGCATCGTTTTC
>DWLR01002678.1:0-14917 GCA_018246295.1 Papilio alexanor hazarajatica | reverse complement strand
TTGTATTTAGTTCTCTAAAAAATAAAATAATCTTGTACTGTGAGATGGCGGGTTTATTAGTTGCCAACCTGATATTAGTAAATAATAATGAGCACTGTTGTCTTTTTCATATTTGAATGAAGTTAGTTTTAATAATAAAGTGCTAATTAAAATAACAATATTATTTCGTTACAAGATTACAAATTGGTGGACGGCGGGTTTATTAGTTGCCAACCTATATTTATCAATACTAATATGAGAAGATTTTTTAACCAATAAAAAGCTCTTCTATAACCATATAAACATAACTCCATTTTTTTTTGTCTTAGATTTGATTTTTATTTTCTTCTCTTTACCTTGCGTCGTCTCTACTTTGTTTCTCTTACTATTTCTATATTGACATTTTCCATTAGTCACATGTGTTTAGTATTGACCCATTTGAAAATAAAAACTAAGAAAAATCAAACACTGAGTCCTATAGAGAAATGACAATGCTTCGATCGATCGGGGATTCTAGTTTTAAATAAATACAGAGATGCAGTCAGCTGGCCGCAATAGCGCGTGTCATCTGACTGCGGTCGGGCTTTTGTTCTTTTACTCCCTCGTTAATGCGGTTTGCACCGGCTGTAACTCCTGCGAGTGGACATAATCAATTTTGTAACAATTTCATTATTCTATTGTTTAATACCGACACACTTTGACTAACGTAGGTTTAAGTATTATACATGTACTATATTTTACAACAAATAAGTATTAAAAGTGATTAATTTAAAAATACATACCTAGATAGAATTTAAAAATACAAAAATAGAAAACCGCTAAGTGATGTGAACGTTTTTTTATTTAAACTCAATCATTGGCATGAGCATAAAAATTAAAAAAGTACGATATAGTTTAAACAAGAAACGGAAACTAAAAAAAAAAAAAATGTCATACTTATTCAAACAAAAATTATATGTAACAATAATATGTTATTAGAATAATATTAATTAAAATGATAGCACGTTTCCGTCCTACAAGACGGTTTCTGGGAACTTATAATTAAACAGCCAAGAGCTTATAATTAAAGATTGTTGTTTTGAAAATGTTTTAAAGCGATTTTCATAGAATTCTGCCAAGGAATAAAGAACGCTATGTGACCTTGATAACCTATGAATCAACCAACGAATGAATTAACCAAATCAATTTTGGATAACTTTATTGACATGTGAGCGATAAGATTTAAAATAGCGCATTCATTTTTGAATAGCAAATTCATTACGCTTACAAATTTTATAAAAATATTTACATATTTACATATTGGACTTAAGCAAGACCTGTTTGTATTTAATGGATTTATAATGAGACGTAAATTGACTATAAATGATTACATATAAAGCTAGGTATTGCCCGCGGCATCGCTCCTGCTCAATTTGATTCTGCGTATATTCATTTCGATAATAGAGAGCATATGTCAAAAAGTTGTCAATATTACCATGATAACCGACATTGAAGCTGTTTTCTATTTTCTTATACCTAAAAAAGTGAAGAATTATATACATTTTAAATCTTTGAAATTTAAACTATGACACGATTATTTAAAAGTACCGCATGTCACACCCTCAGAATTGGCTAGATTTGTAATGACTTCATTTTCCGTGTCCAGAGGCATCAATGAATGTGTGAAAGCCGAATGAATCGTTGACGCGCCCTGTTTCCTGTGAGTACAAATTATCATACGGCAGACCCCTGCTCTGCGGTTTGGCTTCGATTTTATCGCTTGCTATTCAAGTGACACGAGAATGCCGTCACGATAATTTCTCATAATGATTCAATGTTGCAATTATCCTTCAACATCCGGATAGGCCTGATTGCATACTATTTTGCCTTGGACTTGTACTACGGCCTATCTATGGAGATTTTTTGTAATACTTTGTTGTTTTAATAGTTTTGCTAGAATACTAATAATTAATGACAGAGTTATTAAAGTTCCAAACCGATACGACTTAGGGGCCTTCAAGCAGAGAGTGTACTTCCTTCTTAAAGGCCGGCAACGCATCTGTAGTTCCTCTGGTGTTGCGGATGTCCATGGGCGTCGGTTCACTTAATGTTAGGCGACCCGCTGCTTGTTTGCCTCCCTTATTCTGTAAAAAAAAAATTAAATATCGATACCAGATATTCTACTTTAGGAAGTGTATGATATATTACTTGAATGAAGATAGAAAAAATAATTTTATGGTCACTAAATTTTCGCTTATTAATGTAAAACTTAACAAAATAATTAGAGAAAAATCTTTCTCTACTTAGCTGTTAATGTCAGTAGTTGTTTTTGAATCTTCATCAAGATTCTAATATAAAATAATCTTACGCACTAGGTTCGATTATCCTTCAGGTAACTAAACTAAATTTAAAATAGACAATAAAATAAAAACAATTAAAACTACCATAAGATTACGATAAAATAATTTTTTCACACATAAATCAATTTTATATTTAAAATTAATAACGTAATAACGACTTGGTTGAATGCGGTCATCAAGCCAACGTACTACATCATTCAGTTTATGATAACGCAAAACATCAAGACAATCATGAGCAGATAGAATCTTAAAAGCTTTAACCATCGTTTGACTTCAATGAAGTCACCTGGCTCATGAAACAAAGCGCACGTGACTCACAATGTATGATTTGCAAAACTTTACATGACTTGAATATCAAACAAGCTGGATTGTCCATGTAAAAGTTGATTCATTTAAGGATTTAAGAAAAGTAAAGCTTATTCAGTTTACTTTTGGATTTGTCATAAGTTTGAATCATCAGTTGCATTTAAATTATATTATAAGTATATATTAAAATATGCATATATTTTTGATATTATACTGTTGTATATCCGCAATAAAAAGTCGTCTTGTATGATTTAATACGAATGCCACGGATTATAATTTTGATTATATCGTTTAACACATACCACAAAAATTCTTTGTCGAAATAAAAATACATTAAAAAAAAACTTAAATTATTCAGTACCCATGTTCTGAGTTTTACGAAGTTGTGCTATGTCGAAGACGTTATTGCCTCTTATAACATGAATTTACTCGATTGTTTCATTCTGAAAGTTTACCGAAGGTTCTGTCACGTTTCGCCCGCGGTCGGTGCTGGTCATGAAGATGTAATGAGAGACTGACGGAATTTATTTCGGGTCGCAGCTGCACTCTTGTTACGTTGTTCTGACTACATTTGCATATAAAAACTGTAATCCCCGGTTTAATTTGGCCGATTCAATTTTTATTTAGTCCGCGCGGGCACCATGTGTTTTCGTTTCCATCACGTTTATCTGCATAACTTATAAATGAATCGTGTAGTTGTTAAGATAACACTAAACTGTGGTCGTTCGTTTGATTCGATTTTGAAATAAGGAATGTTTAAGTAATTAAGAATATTCTGTTCACGTTAGGAAGTTTTTTGTGTATGACCTTTAGTTTGTCCTGTAATGTAGACATCACACTTATTAATATTAATAATGAAAATTGGTTTGTGATTGTTGCACGTCGTCGTTCTATCTGTTAAGGTCCGTAGAGAATCTGCCCTTTTCCCTCGTACAATAGTTTTATCCGTACCAATTCTAGTTTACACGAATGTTGATGGTGTTAGTGGTAAATTAACATCAAATGATCCGCTTGGAGCGGACAGTTCTAGAGTGTATGAAAGAGCTATTGTATAAGTCTAAAAGAAACTGTAAACAATATCATGTGTACATTTAATATATAACACAGAGTAGAAATATGGTGAAATCTTTCAAATATGTTGAAAAAATAGCTTCCTCTTACTCTAGTGTTAAGCGGCTCGGCGCTCGCTAAATTATCTTAAGAGAATAAAGATCGAAACCTTTCTAAAGGGTGCAGGCAAGAGTCAATATTTGCGAATATAAAACGCTGTTCAGATGCGCGACATTATCTTCTGGGCCAGGATTCGATCGCTGCCATCTTATGCAAATCCCATCATATCTCCGACTATTCACTAAGAGGTTTATTTGACAATCTCCTTTGAAAGTCCTCAAAGTGGGCGTATTAAATTGTTCATAACTGCCCACTTGCCGTAAAGTGCATTTAATATACTTTTAAGGCTTATTCTTGGACACAAAAATGATTCAGAGTAGTCTAATACAGCGAAGATTTACGACGTTTATAGATTTTGTAAAATAAAAAAGAATATGTGGTTACATCACCTTTTCAAATTGGCTGAGTTACAGATAAAACACGCGCGCTTTTAGGTTATCGCCGTATCTTGTCAGCAGCCTTCAATTAATGTCTTTGCAAGCGTTTTTAAAAAGAATATTAAAATACCGAAGGTAATGCTTCTAAAAAAGTTATATTGGATAAAAGTTTCGAAGAACATTTAGATTTATCGTGATTTTTGATTAAATTCTAGGTATTCATTATAATTCATAATTGTAAACATATAATTTAAATAACATTTATTTATACTGACAGACGTAGCATGCAAAAAAAAACTAGTCATATGTGTCAAAATCGTACCCAAACCTTTTAGGTTACATGCGTTAGTACAATTTCTTTCAATGTACTCTTACTACTAGAATAATCTAAGGATGACCTCTGGTATATACTATTAGTACTTTCTTTAGAGAGAAGTTTTGTGCAAAGAAACAGCTGGACCAATACTCCTGTCCTTTAAAGTATTTTAAACTTTTGTACTAGAGCTAGCTTCTTTTCCTAAATGATTTAACAGCATGCCAGTCGTCTACTGGACAAAGGGCTTTCCCAATGCGCTTCCGCCAACCAAATTTTTTCGGGTATCTTTACAAAGCCATATTACCATCTGAAAGAAAGAGGATACATTGACCACATCTTTAAAATGTACAAAAATAAATGGTTTAATTATTAACCAGAGTAATTCCTACGTTTATCTAATTTCGTATAAATTTTAGATAATGTAACGGGACTTTGACAGGAAAAAATTAGCTGCCCACGTAGATCTCAGCATGTTGTTGAGATAAAATCCTAGTCACGATTTAACGAGTCAGACGTTACTAAATCACATAATACCTTTGTTTAAAGCATCAACTTTTGACCCAGCACCCCACCTGTTGTCGTTCGAATTGAATTAAAACGTTGCATGTCAAATGGCAGTAAAACTACGAAAAGCTTTTGGTCACGAATAACGCTATCGAATATTTCAACGGCCATTGTTATTGTCAAGGGTGAGAAGATAAGTTAATAATATAATGATACATTATAGTGCTCTGATAGTTGTTCTAACATTTCACGCGGATATTATGATGCACACAAACGATTTCTATTAATGTCCGGGCGATGAATCTTAAAACCAGTACTTTTGGACTATTATTGTATGTTTCGTTGCCTTTTTTGTTATTTAAAAATGATATAATGTTTATCGTTCGATATCAAAATATGAAGTCGCTTTTATTAAGAAGGTAATTTGAATTTTATTCACGTTAGCGTTAAAAGTATATCATTTAAAATTTCAACTGTTGAGTTTGAGTATAATAGTAATAAAACTGTAATTCATTATAAGCATACCACTTCTTGTTAAATTATTTTTTGGAGAGTTATACATAATTTAGTTGAGGTTATTTTCTCGACCTGTTAGCATCCTTTTACTTGTAGTTATTAATTTAATTATTTAGTTTTTTTTTATTTATTAATGAAACAAGAATATACACTCCTATTATACAAATACAAATATAACAGTATCCGAATTACTGAGCCTCGGATTAGATTTCGTCTGTATCGAAAGAAACCGCTTATAATTACTTACTACTTACAAATTATTAAGCTTAAAGTTACAAACGAAATTTAATAATTAAAATAAATAATAATGTTAACATTCATAATATTAATATTTCTCTTTATTTATTAATTTATTATTTATCATAAATCTAGGAAAGCAAGTAAATGACTATATGCAGTTTTTCGATGATATTTCCACATCAACTTTTGAAATTTGCATTTTTGTTAGTAGTCACAACATTAACAGTCATCCACAATATTAATTGTATCCAGTCGAACATTTTCAAGATTTAAAGGAAGATATGGCGCTTAATAAGTTCTTTAAACCTTATTTATCCTTTATATTGAGATTTCTATATCTTAGGCGACCCGTAAAATCACGTGGGTGTTATGAAAGACGGGTAAGATATTTATAAACTTTTTTATATAGTGGATGAATTTATAAATCCTTATTGTGGTGTTGGTGGTCCACGTTTTTATTTATGCTCTATTTAAGACGGTTGCTATCGGAAACTTGAATAAAGAATTTTTCCAAACAACAGCGTGAAACAGCGATATTGGAAGAAGAATTATGGTTTTTTTTTATACAAGACGGTGGCAAACGAACATGCCGCCCAACCGCAACCTAAATAACCGCTACCCATAGACATATCTGCAACAAGCATTTGCGAGTTGCAGGTGCGTTGCCTGCCTTGATTAGACAGAGGTTAGGATAGACAGAAAAATTGACAAGTTATTTTGATCATTATAATATTGTTTTATTTTCTTGTGTACATGCCATGTAAACAAGAATTGTTGAAAAGTTTTAATCTAATCAGCAATAGAAATATAATATAATATTTAGAATATTCAATACATTTATTACCGAGCAAAGATTAAACACGATTCCATAATTCATAACACCACACAACGGGCTTCTGTTCAGAAACCAGCAAACAAGACATTGGTATGTCGCATCATTTGTATGCAGAGGCGATCACGGATGTGCTCATATACTCGAGACCTCTGATATTCCGCACCCAGCAAAGAATAGAGCATATTGATTATACGTGCAGGTCGCGATTGCTATACAATTAGAGATGCAGGGCGACACATAACAATAGCAAGAGTACTATATGAACCGGCAATTATGACCAAAGCGCTAACGTTGCATGCCAAGTGAATGAATAGGTTTAAGACTTGGCAAACGCCCCTGGGCGTAAGGATTATACTCCCTGAACACTTTCCTCGAAAACATAGTATCCCGTGCCAAGTTTTCGACTGATTAATGATTTCATTGAGTAAAATATGTGTCAGTGGTAATGCTCTCTAATGCCGCTGTTGAATAGTTTCTCACCACGTTATCAACATTACAACACGTTAAACATGTATGCGGAAATATTTGTAATAAATTTATTGTGACAAAATATATAAGACGTTTTCTTATAAATTTTATAGTGGTTAAGGATTAAAATTGAAATCTAACAATCGAAAGTCTTCTTCTGGCCAATTATAATACAATATGTATTTATCTCGTCTAAGCAGCTCAACAACATGCATGTAATACATTATGAATCTAAAGCAAATTATTCCAGTCTGCAAAATAAGCCACGTTGACTCACTGAAAACTTTTTCCAATAAAGTATACTTTAAAGCACTGTTATCTTACAATGTGACAATCTCTAAAGCTAATGTATTTTGTAGCACCCCATATCGAGAGCGCACTAGGTGGTACGGCGTCCTACTCCGCTAAGAGTGTATTGATGTTGTTTGCCTTTGTACTTACCACGTCCTAGAACCGTTATGCCGTCTTGACTTGCGTACACATCGCGCGTCGAGACATTTTACTTCACAGATACATTTGTTGTGTGCTTAGGTACGATGGTTTTGAACATGCATGTCTCATGCACTCGTGTTTATGTTTATTGCGTGTTTATAGTTGACTTAGCATAAGTACGCTGTTTCGATTAATATACTTTGGAAAAAATACTAACAAAATATGTTCTTAGGTCCGTTTCAAAATCAAAGTCCCAAATCATGTATAATTACAAAATTGACCGTGGGTCAACTAAGAGTGTGCAGTTTAAATTTTATTAGCTTTTGAAGAACCTTAAATGAAGGAAGGGATGGGACGAGGATGAATTGAATTTTGCCATATTACTCATTACTGAAGTATATATCTAGTCTAGTTTATGTTTATATTATATGAGGTTTTAATATCACCCCATCGCAGTTATAGTACTTAACCGGATCTAAACCTAACAACAACAAAAAATAATTAAAGACAAAAAATAATCATTAATGTCACTGTAACAAGGAACTTATCTTCAATCGCCATATCGAAAACATGAACGCCCCATAACAAATTTACAAGACAACCTATCGGTCCGACAAAAAACCTTTTCATAAATATCCTACAACACCTCGGAAGGATACCATCCTTCAAGATAGGACAGTAATAAAATGACCCTCGTACATATTATAGTGTCATAATAAAGGAGACAGGGACGTCTCGAGGGATCCATTGATTCTGTTTAGGCATAAATAGTAAATATTATGTGCCCTCATACATTGAATTATTCTGGAACTATCTTTCGCAGAAAGATACTAGTATATGTTCTATAAACATAAACATCGCTAGACGTAGTTTTATTAAAAAATTCTCTCTGCGTAGATATTACAAAATAAACATTATTAGTAATGCCATAAGGAATATTTTAAATCCTGTTTTGCCTGTTAACGTCATGATGAAATCTTTTTACGCTTTGCATTTTAGAATAATTTTTAACATAGCTCTATCAGATTAAGTAAAGTACCGCCTTTGGGCTCACTTTGATATCGCCAGCATCCGTAGATCAAACAGAGCTTGCGTAAAAAGTTTTTATAACAGAAAAGGGAAACGTAATCAGTCTAGGCTGCTGGAAAATAAGTTGACAATTTAGATAAATAGCATTATTATACTTATAAAAACAATTTTGTTAGTAGATATCTGGGAGTTCTTTACACTTTGCCCAAAGAAGCACATGAGCAGTATGAATGATAGTTGCAGTCCCTTTTAAATTACTCGAACTGTCTTCCTTACAGAAAGCAGTTGTAGAGACTTTTTCCAATACTAAATAAATGGACACTGCAAGTTTTATGTTGCGATTTGTTACTACGTTTAGATATAACAACTTTTTTACGATAAAAAAAAAACATTTAACTTGGGATTGATCTGTAGTTAATCGTTGTTTAACATAATTTGGTTTACTAGAACGCAAAAGTTTGCAATCAATCTAATTCTGATTAGACATGGCTTTGAATTGACAGGAGTGTAAGTTGAATAACAGTTTGACTAGTCTTTTAGTAACCTTAAATTACTAATTTTTATAGCCATATAATGTTTACTTATTAATATTTGTTTTGTAAAATAAACTTCCTTTATTTTTTTCTCTCAAAGTATCGCAACGTCATCGTTTCTAAAAGCACTGTTTAACTCATCGTGCTCACGCTTCCTGCGAACGTATAGTAACAGCCTCGATCGACCAATTACAATGACTACTCTAATCTTAAAGGAATTTTAATTGACTAAATGTTTCAATAAATAACAATCAGAACTGTTTGTTTTTGATAAAATAATTGACAGAGAATCAAATAGATTTTAGCTAGAAGGTCTTTTAAATTGGATAATCTTTAGTACCTACATTGAGTGTCATTAAACTACTAACGTAAATTAAATGTAAACTCTTCATAAAAGACTTATAAAGATTTGAATAAGAAATACAGGCATCTCAAAACAGTTTATTAGTTTCCTGATTTAGTGAACAACGGAACTCAAATGTTTATAAGTATTACGCTTATAAATTATTTTAAGTGCTCTTTATAAAACATTCCCTAGATATAAAGTAGCAATAAGATTACTAGAAAAAAATCTGACACGCCCCACACACTCAGCACACAGTCATCGTACAATATGTAAAAGTCGTTTCATCAAAAAATTAATTTTATACTGACAATATTCTCAGGCCATATACCTACATTAAATGTTCATACTGCTATAATTGACTTCCAAAAACTAATTTCGATTTGACATGTAAAAGTTACAAAGAAATATTCGTTTATAATAGCAGGTGCTTAAGTGACTAAGCATCGCGTGGATTTGTTAATAACGTGTTTTTTCGTCTTTGTTTGAGAGAATGACCGTAAAATAGATGTGAATGATCATTAATTATTAAGAGTAGAGCAGTTTGTTTTAGCTCGGTCATGGAGCACAAAATTTATGTATGAGCAAAACCATTAAGGGATTGTCGCTGCGGGCTATTTTGCCTATAACGCGTTACAAAAATATTCGTTTTTTAAACATAAATTAATAGTTATTCTTTATAAGTATAAAGAATAACTATTAATTTATGTAAAAAAACTTCATAACTATAAACTGTTCTTTCAAACATGATTAGGAACAAAGAAAGACAACCACACAGAAACCCGGATAGCATTTTTATTACTATCGTCACCATATAAGCCCCTTTACATTCGTTTTCTTAATGATTTTCTAGCCTTTGACATAATATTATAAAATAAGAATATTTGCACAGTAACCCAATATTTTACTATAGAGATATTGCTTAGACGGGATTCTACTACGACTAAAAAGAGACAAAAAACACAAAAAATATATATTTTACAATTTCTATTATTTTTATTATTATATTTGCTTATATACATTTAGTAGTATAGGTGCAATAGTTTTTATTGTGATAAAATTTCGTACATAACAAATAATGAGATATTTAGATGCGTAAAGCTTCTAGTGATGTACAAAACAGATGAAGATGTCATGCATGCATAACGTTATTTTACTTATACAGGGGTAAATTAATTACATATGAAACCTCGACACCTAAACGGCCATATGCGACGTCAATATAAAATGTATGTAACAAGGCAGGTGTGGCCATTTTTTGTTCCTCTTATCATCTGGCCATCGATGTTTTTAAATCCAAACAGTCACCTGTTTAAGAGACATATTGCATGTCAGATTACACCTGACTTATGAAGCTGACCCTAGTTTTTTTCACTTCTCATTTTCATAACAAATATTATGGATAAGTATCCATGTATTTTAAAAATATTGTAATCACAAGAAAGTTCCAGTATATTGTTGACATACCTGAAAATACAATGTTTGTCTATCAAGCATAGATTTATCATATAAAGATACCATATTATATTTGAAATTAGGTATACAAATAGACGAAAAAAGAGAGATTAAAAGTGTATGTTCACATTCGATAAATTTTTGTCTTACCTACTTTTGAAAAATTGATGTCGCAGTCAGTATTCAAACGACTTTACTTTCACTGACAAGCCTTTATCTGCGTGTGAATCCACAATCATACCTCCCGCTTTTTGCTGATTCCATTCCATATGTATTATTCCCACGCCCGCACGTGTGTGATATTATGCAATTGAATATAAAAGAACAGTATTTCAATGTTCACGTGCTTCATACAATTACTCTGTGACAAGGACGGCAATGACCTTGTTTTGCACAATCCCGTCTCAGGTAACTAGTAACACGACAGATGTTGCGAAGCTTGTGAGCTGAGATGCAAAATGAACAGAACGTGACTATGTGAGACTTTCTACTTCGACATCGCTTCGGCTACTCTCAACTTGTCATACGTGGGAACCAACTATACTATAATGGAATCGAACACAATTGTCATCAGAATAAGTAGCCGGTTTCTCCGTTTCGCTTCTTTTTCTCATGAAAACATTTAATAGAATCTAACTTAATTCACGTGTTTGAAGCACGATTGATACAAGTTGCTGCAACTAATAACGAGGTGGACGTATAAAAAAGTCCTGGCTGCAAAATATAAGAGGATGGACGGAATTAACCGAAGGTTTGTTTGGACTCACTTTGGACAGCGACAATAAGAAATTAGCGGCCAACCTTCAATTTACTATATTTTATTTTATGACTGACCAACAGTGAACACTACCAGCATACAATTGTATAAAACTTTCTGAAATTTCCCTGTTATGTACATCTAGGACAAGTTGGTACATCTTACTCTAGCAAAATTAAAAAGTAAAATATATATATACACAAGAAGAAAGAGGAATTAAAAGGAGAAGAAGAATTTAATTTTTGTTTCAAGCTCGAAGACAAAATATTTGAAGAATATGTATGTATGTAATTGTAGCTTCGACTTGATTGTGTACGATATTAAAAATTAAAAATAATTATATAGCAGACTAATGGCTACGCTTATTAACTCTAATAAGTCAAATCGCATGATTCTAATTTGAAATTCGAATTTCGGATTGGTGCAAATTTAAATTGTTCGAATTTGGTGGGCGCGCGCGTCATTCGAGTGGTGATTAACTAAGCACTTAACCCATCTTCAAACCCTAATCTGCGTTCGTCCCTATTAATTCGAAATTGAATGTGCGCCGGACAATTGAAACAGTACATAATGGACGAAGTACGGTTTAACACGTTTTGCGGGTAATTATGGTCGTCCAATTGCAGGAACACGCAGCTTTCGTGTACAATTCAGATTGTTTTCATGTGTGGAAATTCATCACAACTAAATTTTCGGCTTACTAATTTTAAACGGGATGCGCATTTTTCAGTTATTATACTTTTGGAATTGTTACTCAATACCGAATTGTAGTGCGCTTCATTTGAAATACACCTAAACATAAATCGGTATTTTGCAGTTTCACAATGAAACACTTCGTAGAATAAAATATTAATCGAGCAGTATCCTTTACTCTTTCTCTCTTTCTTTCGCTCTCTCTCTCTCTCTCTTTCTCTCTGTCGTCGGTTAAAATATCTAATTACTCTACCTTCTATTACTATATGTTTCGGAAGTAGGCGTTACGTTAGTTTTAACATTATAGATTTGTTTTTAAATACGTTGCCAAAGATATACTGAGAAAACCAAAAACCTATTTTTCTCTGCCGATTATTATTAATTAATTTAATTATTTAATTATTTGAATTTTAAATAATCAATTAATATTCGACTATAATGAGTGCTGGAAGTCTAGTTTTAGTCCACATCCCTTCAGACCCTTTTCTAATTTCTTAAAGGAAAGGGTGGGAAGGAAAGAGGATTTCACGAGGAAGAGGATGGTTGGGATAAGAAAATGTAAAGTTTTCTGTCTATCTCCTCCTCTATATATTAAAGGTGGGCAACACATCTGCAACTCGCAAATGCTTGTTGCAGATGTCTATGGGTGGCGGTCACTTAGATTACCGTTTGTTCGTTTGCCACCTTCTTCGATATATAAATATGTCAAGTTATATAAGTATTTCAGTCACTTTAAAAATGAATCATTCTTTTTGAAAAACAAACGTAAAACATGTCTCAGGTAAAACTATATTGAGTATAAAAGTTACGAGCTCTCAAAACAAAGTAGTCACCTAAAACAAACAATAGATCTCAGCCACAAAAAATTAAGAATACGTTAAGTCTAAAAATAAACATTCCAATATAAAAAAATTGACACAGCGAGTCTTGTTCAATTTAAATGAACAAATTTAACTTCAATTACTTTCAAGTGAGCCGGGTCGGCGCATATCCCTGTCGCGTTCACCCTTCCCCTCATTACAAATCCACAATCATACGCTCCTACATCTAGATAAGGAACACCCATCTTTATATTTCTGTCGAACTCCCTTCTGTGTTTTGGTTGCTCGAGCCCCTGTTCATTTCATTTCGATTCAATTGCCAGCAAATGAATTCATTTTTTTTCCTCAACTTGGAGATGTATTTCGCTGATAAAGCCAAAACCTATTATTTGTACTCCGGGTGCACCCTTTGATTTGCCTATATTTTGTGTTTGTAAAAAATATTTCATTTCGATTGCTTTCTTAATTCTTTTTGTTATGGTATACATACATGAAATGCACGTTATAAAGGATTAATTTTACAAAGGTAGGGACTACAGATCTATATCTAAAGTGCATATGATTATCCCCGTCTTCACTAAACTTATGTAACGTAACAATTAAAATGCTCCAAAATTGATAGCTGTCATTTGCAAAGCTCGTACTTCGACATTGCACTCTCTCGGATTACTTACTTTATTACCCGGATGGGATACAATTTGTTTTAACTTACTAGCCTACAATTAATTACCTACCTATCCATCATGATTTGATTGTTACCTCTTACTACTATTTAGTCATTTACATTTAAATTGCACATGGAACAAATAAGGATTGTTTTAGTTCAAAGAGAGTCTATAAAAATGTTTGTAGTGAAATTTCTTCTCTTTTCGATAAATCTAAGCAAACAATGTCGTGTCGTAGAGTCGTGACGGACACTCGGCAATCCGTAGTGCCATCTCACGACAATACCATTGTCAAAATTGGGAACAGTGAGTATGCTCACGTGTAGCGCTAACAACTTGTAGACATCACAAATTGGCCCCATTAGCCCCCATCCCCGCCGTGTCTATTAAATTGTAGACGACCAATTACATTCGATTGTCTTTACTTTCTTTTTCTCCAAAGCATTGTGGTTTTGTTTTCGAAATGGTTGACAGTTTGTGGAATTATCTCTCGACATGTTAAAAATAATGTGTGAGGTTAGGATTAATTGTGGACAACGTAATTATTTTGAAACGCACTCAATCCTTACAATGACACGTAAAGTTTTCTGACTTGATTTTCGTACAAGTGTTCTTATTTGTGTTTACGAATATATTTTCGAAATATCAAATGGCGTCCTCTCTACCAGGTTTAAAATTAATTATTTAGGTTTCACATAGATGAAGCTGTTGAAGGTTGGATGTTGGCTGCTGCTAGATGCAAAAAAGTGGTAACACTAAGCGTAGAATCAATAGTTACTTAGCAGTTCGTTGTAAAATAAAGTGTAATTGGTTAATATATGCTATAGTATATACATAATATAGCGAAGAGGTATGACAGTATGGCAGCAAATGGAAGTCCGTACTCTCTGCCTACCCCTCTAGGCACAGCTAGAGTGTTATGTTTTGTTACTATACTTATAAAACATAACAACTTCTAGTTACATTGAAGTATTCAAGTATTAGGAGTACTTGGTTATAGAACCACCGTCTTGGTCTTGGTCAGCTTAAATAAAATATGGATAATAATTTAATAATAATTTTAAGTGGTAGAGTCCGCAGTAGCGTCTGCTGCTGCACGAATGGCCCGCTCGACCGGTGAAATACCACTACCTCACAGA
>DWLR01002677.1:0-14917 GCA_018246295.1 Papilio alexanor hazarajatica | reverse complement strand
CCAACCATCGCCAAACCAAGAGTCCATATCTGCATTAGATCTTACAATAACACATAAAAAGGAGATTATAATTCTGTGCTCTTCCTTTTACGTATAACAGTGGAAACTATCCACGTAATTGGTAACTTTGAAAAGATCCCACAACACCAGCATTCGACATGAATAGTGATAGTCACTATTGTAACAACCAAATGTCATTAGTAATACACGTGGAAATTTGGTTTCAACAGTTCTATTTGCGTAAGAAGGAACCAAAAGCTAAAAGGATTGAAGGTGCGAGTAAGCACTTGTTGTAAAGATGGAAAAATTAAACAAAAGTTGATTAGCTCAACTGGAGCATAATGAAAATAAATATTTGAATCTATACACTTAAAACGTTTAAAAACACTAGTGTAAATTACCGCATATAGTATAAGTAAGTTATATTAAATTTAAATGGAACAATAAATAACTAGTTTTTACTGTGTTTTAGTCAAAACTGTCGGAAGTCGTAAAGTTTGTAGAAAGTAATTCTATGATGAAACAAACGCATGTGTATAACATGATTGAGTCTTTGTGAACAAACAATTCTACCGTTTCACCAATTTCTCGAGTCAACACTATTATACTTTCAACTAAGGCGCGCCAGCTGTTTGCTGATATTATTTCCGATGTTAGGGTATGTATCCTAACTTGATCTATAAAAAGATAAATAAACACTGTTCGAACTTATTATAGTTCTAAAACTAAGAAAATTACTAGGACTAATGAGAAAGTTTTCTTAATGTTTGGGTAAATTTTCCGAATTGTTGTGTGGCATCGTGTAATTACGATATTCTGTTTGTGTATGTAAATGTACGAATATTGTTTATTATTTTGGGACAAAAACAAATAATGTCCATAGATAACGTGCTGCTCTGATAAGCCTATCGCAGTAAAAAGGACAATGAAAGTTGATACTGCGTGCTGTTTTCGTTTATCTCTAAAATAAATACAAAACCGTTTGTAATTCTCTTATATTTACTAATACTAAGAGAGCGGGGATCAATTTATATATGGAGTAGGAAAACTATGAAAAAGAGGGAGGGAATGGAAAGGAGCACCTCATTTGTTTGATTCCATTCAATAATACAATTAAAGCAACATGTGCCATCGTTAGTATTAATTTTTTATACATTATGTAAATAATGATTAACAAATAATGAAAACGTATGTATAGGGTAGCCTACAAAGAATACGGCGGTATCGTACAGCGTTTCTAATTATTAAATCCAATCACGATCCGGGTATACATTACGGAACAAATTAATTACAAGGTTGGTATATCAAAATATTAGAAAATTTTCCGTAACGCATTACTGTAAGTTGCGATTTAAAAGCCTGGCCTTCAGATTTTATATACGTATATTTTTCATATGCTTTTAATTATAAAGGAAAACAAACGAGTTAGTTTCTGTCTCACTTGATGTTTGGTACTATTACCGATTAACCTTCGCAGAAATTAATAAAGTTACAAATGCTTGCTAGCCTTTATTCGGGAAACGCGAGGGCAGTGGATAGATAAAAAGGACTGATCTGTCCGCAGCGGTATTTTCAAATCAATACGACTTAGAGGCCTTCAAGAAGAGAGCGAACTATGTCCTTAAAAACCAGCAACGCATCTGCAGTTCCTCTAGTGTTCCGGATGTCCACGGGCGTTTCACTTAATGATAAGCGACCCACAGTTCGTGACAGTTTTTTTTTATAGAATAAACCACTTATATAAGCATAAACAGGTCGAAAGATTATAAATAATAAGTCATTAACATCAATTTAAATAAAAATATTTGGGTATCAGAATGGTGAATCATAATTTAAAATTAGTGGTTTTATTACGTTATAAAAATTATTGGTCACTTTAATTGTTGCGTGACCCAAATAGATCTAATTCCGACGTCCGTTGCTTCCTGCTACCATAGACTTAAATAGACGCCGCGTGTTGAAGCAAGAGACGAGTGATCCCCTATCGTTGACTGTTAAAAGAATATTACGTGTTGTCTCGCAGTGCGCGAGGTGACAGCTCACTCAGAATATGATGCAACATAAATAAATACGTCTCACGATGTCTTCTCAAATATATTTACCTTAATATTACTTGAACATGCTACAAAAAGGCGATATAAGGAGTATCCGGAACCGACGAGTACATATGGGTGTAGAAGCGAGAGGTGTGCCAGAATAGCACCTCAGTGCCTACCCCTCTGAGATACGGGTGTGAGTGTTATATTATTACTTGAAATCCAATTAAAATTATAAAAAAAAGTATGACCGCACACTACAAACTTCCTGGGGTGATTGTGTTTTAAGTCGGCAACATTATGTTCTTTTACCCGGGTTTTTATGGGTCTTTTTGTTTGTTCTATGTAAGAGAGTCCACATTCACAATCAAGATTGTACACTCCTGCATCTTTTAGAGGGATATGAAGTGTCATGTCAAGTGTGACAGATGGTGAAAATATACTTACCTATCTTCTTTGGTGGCTTGTAAAATGTCTTTATTGAAGCCTTCTTTATGATTTAAATCATTTTTCTAGGACAACGCCGTTTCCTATCAAGGATGATTAGTGAGGCTATAGAAATAAAAAATAAAATCCTAGTTTCAATAGAGAAGATGGCTGGCTGCTACCACCTGTTTGGGATCCTGTGATTAATAAAATTAAATCCCAAGCCAAGCATACAACTACAAAATCTCAAGATATTATGAGCTCATCCTGCATTGATCGGAATAAAAATAATAATGATATAGAAGAGTTAGGAAAGGGTGGGTTCGCCAGGAACTTTAACATTAGGACGTCAAATACCTCAGCCCTCCCCGCCCCGTTACCAGTAGTGCTATAAAGTGCTCGAAACGTCGGGAGTTAAAATATTAAACACGATAAAATCATTAAGAATTAGTTTTATTTCAATGTCCAATACTCACGTAAATATTAGAAATCATTAATATGGATTAATTTCTATTTTAAAATCTCCGTTTTAAATAATTGTAAAAATATAAAATAAGATTGCTACCCATCTTTAAACTGTCTATTCCAAAAGAATTAAAATAGACTGTAAGGATAAGGATTAAGTTAGTTTAAAGAATTAAGGCAGTAATAAAGCTTATGTTTGAAGATGAAATGTAAATTATTAAAAACAAATACCACTCATGACGATCGATGTCGATCACGTGCCGAACGCAAAACTTATAAATACTAAACGATTATTATACCAAGTAGAGATTGAATAAAGTTATTACGAAGCACAACAATTGACTTCTAAATTACGTCAACGTTCCGGCAGCCGCCGCGCCAAAGTATATAATATACTGTTATCTATTATATAATATATATAATATAATAGATAACAGTCGGTCCCTTCGTAACATGATGGAAAAAATTAATACGAGGTACTTCGATGACCTTATTTCATAGCAACAACTCGCTGCGTGATTTGAGGGGCCCTTACAATGAGTGACCTTATACCGTATTCGAGTACCGACAAATAGATATTTGTATTTTCTTTTTCCTCAAAAAACTGTTTTGTACTGACGCTTATTATGTTTAACAACGTAACCTTAAAACCTTAACGTATACCTCACCTTGAAAAGGCATTCAAAACTATCATAAAATCTACAGGGTTTTGAGCTAGTCGATTATCGAGTGCACTTAACCTATAACTTGTTTAAGAGTAGCACAATTGTGCTTAATTAATTAAACAGCTCGTGCTGTTACGCTGTTCTATATTAATGGAAAATCGTTCGAGCTTTTTACTTAGACCAACCATTTATCATCATCTTTAGATCCGACTATATGTTTATCAGCCCATTGCTGAATATAGAGTTTATCCAATTCCTTCAAAAATGTACTCGTATTAGCTTAGCGTATTTGTTTTATGGGTGGAAATTTACACAGTTGTCTAACACAAACACGATAATTATCACCTCTTACGTATGTAGCGACCAAGGAAGACACATTCAGGAAACTTTTTTTTTTACAATTGTCAATTTAACGAAGCCGCAAAAACATTGATTTCTCCACCACAAAGGAGCATTGTATTCGACGCGCCGCCCTCCCAAATCGAAATTGTCATCTTACAATGTTTAACAACGTCGTTTTTTTCGGTAATTCAAACTTTTGCGAAATCAATAACACAACATTTTTTTGCAGTTCATTTATGTAATATTTTTTAAAATAATTAATGGAAAAATAATGAGGTGGATAAGTATTGTTTCGTCTGTTAGTTGTATTATTTATTCTGCATAACGCATATTTTTTTATTTATTTATTTTAAAACTTTGTACACAGTATACAAAAAAAAGTAGGAAATACAATATAAAGATTATTATAAGTACAGACGAGCTTAACTCTTCAAGAGTTTTCTAACTGCTTACCCCGCGACAGTGAAAAGTTATTTGTGGGTAATAAATATTGCAAAGGTGAACAAATACATAAATATATGACATTTAATATACATAAAAATAAACATACAAATATTCATATTTAACATAAAATACAGTACATACATACACATGCATATATAATATAAATATAATATACATATATGTTGATATAAATAAAGAAGAACTTATGCGGAAGTTAAGTGATCCTTAACACACGCTTTGAATTTAGCGAGCGAGGAACATTCGCGTATGGAGGGTGGAAGGGAGTTCCATAATGCGACAGCACGGACAGAAAAGGAGTTGTCATAGCGTGAGGAAGAGTGTGGTGGGAATTTTAAAAGAGAGGACTTGCTGGACCGGGCTGGTTGGTTATCAGGCACGAGAAATGTAAAACGATCACGAAGGTAATTAGGATAGTTAGGACAGAAGAGTATAGAAAATAATTGAGAGTATAGAAATTATATAATAAAATATAATATATAATTTTTTCTTCTAATATTAAAATTATATATATAAGTACAAATAAAGGGGGCTATTCTGAAATAAGACGGCATTTTTTTTAAAGTTTTATTTTTATGTGTCACTTAATTACTAAATAACATCTTAAAAACTAATACGTACATACATAACAATTGTAACAGCAGAACAAAGATTTATCATGAAACTTATGTGCGTTAAATCAATATGAACAATCATTCATAATATCTCATAAAAAAGTTAAACACACATAAATAAAAAAATATTGACTTGATTGATTGAAAAACTTTAAATAAGTTTTAAGTTATTTTTGTTTATTTAAATATAGAACATGCTTATATGTGATTGATTTGAATGACAGTACGTCACCCGCACAAATATAGCGAAAAAGAAATAGCAATTAATATTGATATCGATAATAAAAGAAACAACATAAAGATCAAAAACATATATTCATATTCAACGAGTGTAACAACATATATTTTTAAATTTTTTTGAGTGATCTTTGAACGTTATTCCACAATTTCCATCTTATTAGAAATATGAAAAAGTTAGAAAAGTCTTGTAAGGAAGAGGGCCTCTCGTGGGGGCCAGACTAGACTAAATAATAAAACCATTCTTAAGCTCGATTTAGTTTATGTTGCATTGACATGACTAGCAAACTTCAAAATATAATTTCTTTCTGTATGTTCAAAGGAAATATATATATGCAAAAAAAAAATTAGGCGCGTACACACACGGTTACAGAGCAAAAAGAATAAAACATAATTTTCATAAAACAAACAGAATAAAAGCAACATACTCCTTCAATTTAAATGAAAATATAGTTTAAAATTATAATTCTGTAGAAGATTATATTCGACCACTTTGACAAGTTCATGGATGGAAGCTTTTCTTAATTTTTTTTGTATCTTAATGCAAAAAAAAAAAACACAACCCAATCTATACAGTGGCTATGAAACGAAACTATATAAATTACCACTGGAGTTTGTAAACAAAACTTTACCTTTTACACTAAAATTCATAATTTCCAAATTATTTCTCACAATACATATAGATGAACAAGCAAGAAAGCCTTGCGAGGTCAACTAATATTAGAATTATTATAGCCATCATAAAATCAACATATATAATATATTATAACGTATGTTTAAACAAAACTTTGCTAGACATTAACAAAAATATGCTTGCCCATGTCTTTACGTCAGTGAAGCTTTTTAATTAAAATTTTGACCGTCATATCTCTTTCTATAATTTTTGAAAACAAATGACAAATTTATATAAACGTTACGATTACCTATTATAAATTTAGATTAGAAAAGTCTTTTATTGACGCAACACGTTAATGATGAAAGTAGTAAAACAATCTAAATGGGTACTAAACGAAGTGCGAGATGAAATAATGAAAAGACCACAGATACAATATCAGTTGAGGACTATCCGGACTGCGACATATCTTTGAAGGGGTTAGTTATAAATGCCTTTCTTATCCAATATTACATATAAAATTCGGTGGGACGATTGTACGACTTAGAAAACGAGTATATTAACTTTATATACTAATAATAAAGCACCTATATAAATCTTTAATTTGTTTATTTTATTATATTATTTTTATTTATTTATTACTTTATGCAAAAATATTGTAGATATTATGAAAACTTAGCTAAGAAACTATCATAAATCCTCAAAAAGATTATATAAAATATTGTACTATTATTAAAATTGAGCATTGACTTTTTATACTAGAATTGGAATAGATTATAGATCTCTGTTGATTATTATCGACTTGACAGATGCCAAATATTATAATTTGTCATATTTTTATTTTCAACGTACGTAGAATTGAGCAGTGATTAATGAAATAATGCTAGCTGTAATGAAACATATGAAAACATAAAAAAATTACTTTAAATTAACAAATTCTAGCATTCTAAATGTACAGAGATTGCCATAGCTATAAAACAAATCATTGCTTTTATTTGCAATTTATAAATAATTCAAAATTATGTAAACATGTTAAGAAATTAAAAAAAATAATAAAGTAACAACTACTATAAACATACCATACAATTTGTGTCAATAAATAATCGAAATCATTTTATTTACTTATAGCACCTCCCAGAATTTTAGTAATGTACAAACATTTAAATATATTTACAATAATTTAAACATTTTTTTTATAAATTCTAATATATTCCGGATTATCTTTTTCTTATCGTTAAAGTTGCCATTTACATTTTTTTGATCGTACTGAATAATAAAAAATATATGAAAATATATGACAAAAAAGCCTCTAAGCTTTTTTGTAAGCACACGATCAACACAATTGTTTTATCTTATTTAGTTCAACAACAAATAAGATGTAAATTGGTCATTTAACAATGAACACAACGTTGCTGTCTCTTTCTAGCTGCTCCTCCAGCTGGCTGACGGAGAGGCCGCCGTGGCAGCACAGCTCGTCCAAACAAACCAGCCCGTTGTACGTCCGCACCATGTTCTGACTGTGGTCCGACCTTACTGACGCCGCCTCAACGTTGTTCAGGGTTATTGGATACTAAAACATTAGTTAGCCGTCAAAAATTATTTGAACTTTAAAAAAAAAATTGAAAACTATGATAATATCGCAAAAGTGAGAAACCTTAACAAAACCTTTAACAGTGGTAGAGTCCACAACAATAACATTTGTTGCATGAATGACCCGCTCGACCGGTGAAATACCACGACCTCATAGAAGACAGGCGTGAAGTAGAAGTTTTCTGCGTTTCGTCTGAGGAGTGAGGTGCCTGAGGCCTAATTTTAGTCCTCTTACCTTTCCCACCCTTTTCTAATAAGAATGGGAAGGGAAGGAGGATTTGACGAGGAAGGGGATGGATAGAAGAAGGTAATGTTCGTTTTTCTATCTATCCCCTTCTCTGTCTATTAAAGGTAGGCAACGCATCTGTAACTCGCAAATGCTTGTTGCAGATGTCTATGGGCAGCGGTCACTTAGGCGACCGCTTGCTCGTTTGCCACCTTCTTGTATAAAAAAAACCTAGAATTTAACTAAATTAATTAAGTTGCATGTTTACAGCAGTCATTTAACTTAGCAATATGAAAGTCTAACTACATTGCTGATACTTTTTTGTATAAGGTAGACGAATAAGAAGGTTATCTGAGCCGTGCAATATGTAGAAGAGTGATGTGTATGAAGAGTGTACGTGTGTATGAAGAGTGTACGTGTGTATGAAAAGTGATGGAAGACGAGGATTAAAAGATTTAGTACAACGTATTAGATCACACGAAACGCTGTTTATTAAAATAATTATACTTCACGCCGGTATTCTATGCCTTTTTCTACTGTCAAGTTAAGAGCAAAGTTTGTACTTGCGGTGTTGCAGTTTAAAGAACATCATACACTTAAAAAGACTAAGGTAATCAGGTATTCATCTAATTTATAAATGCTTCTTTAATAATATTTATCATTTATTGGTACGATGACAATGTCAATAAATTAAGCTAGTAGATGTAAAAATAATGTAAGGTACAAACCTTGTACACCCTCCGTATGAGCCCCTCGAGCACGCCGAAGAGCACGAGCTTGCGCTCGTTGATGGCGAGCTCCTGCGGCCGCAGCCGGCGGCACAGGTCGCGCACCGTGCTGCCGTGCGACATGCCCGCGTACATCAGGAACAAGTCGTTCACCTTCGGCAGCTGACGCGCTACCAATGTGACCAATGTTCAAATGACCAACAAAACCAGTACAACTCTGGACCAAACTTCAGACGTATAGATATGATTTAATAGAAGACAGAGGAGGCTAACCAGCAAACGTTTCGCCTCTTTCACCTCTTGCTTAACCACAGCTATTCATAAATGTGAGCAATATTCGGAAAAGTTGACGTCAATTCCCCTTCATTTATTTGTCACAATTAAACGTATTGCGTTTGGTGCCATTGATGTACAGTAACCGTGTATTATTCAGGTAAAGAATAAGAGAAAAACGACTGTCGATAAAAATCAGATTGTTGCAAGGATAGCGCTGCGTTAGCTGTATGCCTCTATATTCGATTGTATCGTCAGTCTCGACAATGTTTTTGATTAATGTTTAAAATATTAGACATCTAACTCACGGGATCGCGCACAGAACTCAATGCACTGCCGCTGCAGACCTGCGCATCTGGTTAACTGTCGCAGCTTTGGAGTGACACTATACACCTGACAAAATGCCAAAAGAGAGAAATTTAGAGAGAAAGCAGATGCGTAAAATATATTTTTTCAAATAAAGCAATTCCTAAGACATTGTAAAACAACTTTAGTTCTACTTCTGCTGTTGCGTCTGTAAATTATCACATAATTTTTAGATAGCGGTGGAGAAGAGATGGCACTGTAAAAATTAGTTTTTTCCGAATTCACGTATTTACGAATAAGATACCTATATATAAATTAAAAATAGTACCTCAATCCAGTCTATATAAAAATTGCTCGCTTCATAGTATTAGATACGATCTTTCAGAGAATTCGCTTGAATTGCAATATTGCTTTTAAACAATTCCTTTGAAACAGTGCATTACAAAATTCAATAGTTTGACGTAGTTAGCGTTGATCTATTGGTATATGAGTATTTACTCACTGCACAGTACTGGAAGATGGGCACGAGCGTGATGACGCCGTAGTAGACGAGGTTCTGCACGCAGGCGCGCACCAGGCTCACCTCCACGTCCGTCAGCGCCGCGATCTTAGACACGTGGTTGAAACCGTCAATATAGGGCAGGATCTGAGGAAAAGTCACATATAATCTACGGGCTAATATGTAAAGACACCGGGATTTTTGAGATTTTTTAAATTGCATATATGAGCTTACAAAGATAAAAAACATCAAACTGTTACCAAAGCGCTTTATTTATAACCACTCTATTCATTGCTCAATCTTGATGAAGCCTTAAGGCCATAGTAGTAATCTCTACTAAAAGCCATGCGAGATGTATTGACCAGAACAGAATCATCACTGCTTGAATACTATAGGCTACACTACATACAAATATTACTACTTATTGTAAAACAAAGTCTCACGCCGCGTCTGTTTGGGCGATCAATCAATCTCAAAAACTGCCGAATGGATTTTCATGCGGTTTTCACTAATAATTTATTAAGGTTTTGTGTAAATTAGTTGAAATATGATTGTTGAATATGGCGAAAAAAGTCAAGTCGCCTGGGAGCTTTAATTGAATACGCTGGCTTATTATCACTTTAATATATAACAAAACAGTGTGTGATAGGATATTCCACCTTTATAGGTCTACAAAATGGTCAGCGATGATATATATCAGCGATGATAGATATCTTTTGCGGATGAATAAAAATAACAATTTTAATAAAATAAAAATTAAAACCGTACGTTATTTACGACGCTATTTTTTCGAAATCTGTATTAATTCTTATGTACTAATCCAAATAAATATAATACTATATCGTTTAGATGAATAGTTTAGAAAATTTATCAAAATAATCAAAACTACGCATCGAAAATAGGGCGTGGCTCGTGGGCCGTATAGAAAAGAAATTCAAGAAATTTATAAAACAAGTTCATAATATTTCCTTTCGTTTGTCGATTTCTATACAGTTTTCGACGGGGATTAACAAGTTCTATGCCGAGAAAAAAAAAACGCAGTTTCCTGTCCAGGCCGTGTCGGTCAGTGATGGTTGACATATAGACTTTCAGTTCAAGCTGCGTCAGTCAATGATGACCGCATTTTACGAGGGTTTTCGTTTCATTCTTACAAGCCGTGCTGTCAAACTAAATCTCATATTAATTGACCCGTGTGGCCCTATAGCTTTTCCACATCAAGTTGGTTTTTGTAAAAAATTTAAATTTTTAAACCGATTTATGATTTTTAATAGGCCTAAAGGGAAACTTCACTGACGGTTAGCACTGACCGCGTTAGCAGAGAACGTTTTAACGAGGAAGGTTTACGATAATTAATTAAGCTTATCTATATATAGCCAGGATTATTAAAGTCAACGATAATTACAGTACAAACAAGAGGAGGAAGAGTAGTACATACTGTTGACGACCCTACGTAGGTGTGTTTATTGGCGATTTGTATGTACTAATATTTTCATGATCAATAATTTTACAATCAATACAACAACAAGTAAGTTATAGCTGAAGGTTCACCTTCAGTCGTCTCAAAGCCTTTGCTGTTTACGGTCGCACGACTACCTTATCAGTGATATGTTAACAACGCCTTTATTACAATTACCATTTGATATATGTATAGTACGGTTTAACGTGTTCATGTTAAAAACAACGTTAACAAACTGCGTGTAATATGATTTTATTTAATGAAAACTTTGGGAAATAAAAAATAGCATATATGTATTTATCCTTAGTCAATGTTTCAATGTATCAATGTTCATTTGTGACCCGGAGCCCAAAAGGCTGGACCAATTTTGATGATTTTGATTGATTCGTATTCTTCCCCGTAATGTCATAGGGTTTTTTTTTGACATGTGAAGTGGTGATGTGGTCGAAAAATGTTACACACTAGTTTAGGAACAGCCTATTCACTCTTCTCTTGAAGGTAACCACGTTATAATTTGACGGAAACACGGTATAGTCAGTCGGTCTTATTGGTTTTTTAATTAGCTACTAGTTATCGATATAGAATTTGCTAGAATTTAATATATTGTGCAGGTGATCGGTCATACTTGGGACCATTTATTTCACACTTGAATTGCAGAGAAGTATCGAATTAGTACCCAAAAGAGAAGATGACGATATGCCTTCTTTAACATTTACGCATTACAAGCGAAGTGCATTGTATCGTATTCAACACTAACGTTTAATGTAAACGGAACACTACAAATACAACCTTAACTTTATGCGACAAGGCCGAAAATTTTATGTTAAATTTTGAAGATGAACTAATTTCTGTTTTCGGGCGCAATGGTGCTTTGAAGGAACCGTTACACGAACAGTTCCGACCGGCTCCTAAAGGGCCCACTCGAAATACCTTTACAGTTACGATACGGCAAATAAATTGTATGGCATCAGTTATATTTCTATTAAATAAGATAACGTAGGCTACCTTCCAATTTGAAATACATGCTTATTTATTATTTATTAATCTCTCCGTCCGGAAAAATGTTATACATTTCGCGATTTTTGTTGTCCAGAAATATAGTGTACATTTGCAAAAAAAATACAATAAAACTAATAATTAACACGACAAGTATTAAAAAGTTAATATGATTACTAACTTTTTAAGAAAAACTGTAATTAAAAAAAAATAATTTTGTTACAATACTCCCTAAATTTAAAAAAATGCAGTAGCAACGTCATTGATTGCACCGTGTTTTAACTTTTTCTCTTTCATGTGCTGTAATAATTTTTCTAAGATACCGTGATGTTGTTCTGTGGTCAATTGTTTATATTTTTAATCTCTTCTTTTTAAGTTTATCAATTCTTCTTCGGAATTTTCCATATTGATTTTGCAGCAGTGCCAATTTTATTTATCATAATAAAACTGATCTTTGACGGTTACGTTTTAAACCAAGAAGAACATGACACATGTCAATTATATCATTTACTTTTAATATATACTATAATAATAAAATGAATGTTGTCATTTGTTTTCTATATTTACGATATTTTTAAATGTATACCATATTTCCGGACGTAGGTCCCGGTAGGGAGTATTAACTATTATACATAGCTTATTTATTTACAAAGATAATTTGGACCTCCCTTTAACATTTAGAACCCATGAATTACATAGTAAATAGAAACTGATAACCTATATCTACGCACAATGTCTTAAAAAGCATGTGAGATAGTATATTGTAATCAAACCTTTAAAAAAATACATGTTAAGAATATCGAATAATATATATTCAACATTTTCCTTATTCGGCTACTTTTCTTCCGTTGTTGTATAAACAAAATAGTTTTTTATTTTGGTTATTGCGAATGGGTAAAATTAATAATTTCAAGTGATCTATTGACTTTTTTCTTCGAGTCTTAATCCAAACAAACTGGTTCAAAAATTTCATTAAATGTGTGTGGGAATCGAAGCCGGTACACCTACTGGGGCAATCGTCGGTAGGGTTATTGGACGTGCGTTAATTCTACTTTAGCAACACCGCAGTAATCGCGCGCGATAACTCGACGGCTTCTAATGCAGTTAGACGTGACTGACGTAATCGTGCGAAACTGTCGTATCAGTAACATAATAATTTTAATGATGATTGCACCATGCTGTAGGCAAAGTAGCTATTTTTCTAATATCTTTATATGGGTATTTAAATGAGTTACAATATATATTCTAGTACAACGTATTGACTGGACTGACCGGTTGGCGCAGTAGTAAGATACTTGAATCTCACGCCGGAGGTCGTGGGTTCGATTCCCACCCAGGACAAACATTTGTGTGCATGAACATGTCTGTTTGTCTTGTGTCTGGGTGTAATTATCTATATGTGTATGTATTTAGAAAAGTATTAATATATGTAGTATATCAATCATATGGTTTCCATAGCGCAAGCTCTGCTTAGTTTGGGATCAGATGGCCGTGTGTGAATAATGTCCCAGAATATTATTATTATTATTATTCAATTTATTTCTTTATTTTTCTTATTTATATATATTTTAAAAAATCTACAAAAGACGGATAATCTAAATTATTACTATTAGCATGATGTAAAATAGGTAAAAATGAGAAAAAGTATAAACAACAAATGCTATATTTGTATAAATAAAAAAAGTGTCCGTATCACCCTATGTTGTTTGTGTTAGGGATTTTAATAGTTCGTATCCTATATAATTATTGAATTGATGAGAAGGAATTATGAGTTCCGTGTAGGTATGACCCTCCTATATTAAGTCCCTCCTCGCTACCTCCTCTGACGTGCACCGCGTCACTACACGTGTCGTGGTACAATATTTAACGGCCGCATCTCATGCAAATTAATTATACAAACATGGCAGCTTTGACATAAATAAAATATGTAAATGATTAAAACAGACACACATTTACAATCTTATTCGCACGGTTTATCAATAACCAAGCTGTTTATATTATTTTATTTATCTTATATACATCTTATGTATGTCATCTTATGTACATAAACTTTGTATATTAACTTTATATATGCTAGTCCTAGGTGAGCGATAGCTATATGTTTGTGGCCTACGTTCTCGCCATCAACAATCAAGCGTTAAATAATGGTCGTGGTATCGCGTCGCAAGTCTAGGAGAACGGGTTAGGTTAGAAACAAATTCGGTTCACCTGATGTTCCCTGATCGCAGCTAACCAATAACATTAGAAACTGTCAAAGAGACAAACGGATTGCCTGCTTTTATGTGTGATTGAATGGAAAAGGGATTGGCAATAGTCCGTAGTAAAATACTTTCTCGTCGATAACCTATGAGGTTGTGGTGGAATCTATTACTAGTTGTTTTTTTATATCCATTATCCAATGAAGTGGACGTTATACATTTATCATATTCGACATCGTATTAATGCATTTTAAATCAATAGCTTCAAACGAGAAATTGTACACGGAATAATATCTGTCAGAATGCGCGTGGGCGAGGTGCGCCGACTGCATTTATTTTATCGCGTTGCTTTAATGCGACTGCAAACTTCTGTTTATCAGCTTAGTGATTAATGGGTTAGGTTCCCAAATAAGGTTACTTGTTTCAAATGTTGCGTTACTTTTCTGCGGTAAAAAATGATCACTTTCTCTCTCGAGTTGAATGATCTCTCATCATTTATCTTCTACATTCACATCAACTGTGTATGACAGTAAATGAAATGTTTCTAAAGTATTTATTAAAAAAAATGTTTATCTGAAGAATGTATAATAAATGAATAAATATTTATGATGCTTACACTTTGAATAACTTACACATTTAAGAATAACGAACGAGGAATACATTACTACAAGAAGAAAAAACTTTGCGAAAACGTACTGCCAGTGACTATGTTTTTTTTTATAGAAGAAGGGGGCAAACGAGCAACGAGTCGCCCAAAAGAGTGATCACCGCCGCCCATGAACATC
>DWLR01002676.1:0-14919 GCA_018246295.1 Papilio alexanor hazarajatica | reverse complement strand
AAGAAAATCAAAATACCAAAATTAACTGAAGTGGCTCTAAAGTATTTGATTCTATTTGCCGCCTTTTTCTTGTGTATGTACATATGTATTTTTACTATGTACTGTGATGGTGAAAGTGTATTAACAAGAAGTAGACGCAACCTTAATGTATCGATCGAATCAAACTTAACGACGGCTCAGAGTTTAGCTGCGAATGCACGTGCGCGCACGTAAAGTCAACTGGGAAATAATTTAGCTCTACATATTTGAATAAATGTTGTTTTTTAGTTCCGGAAGTGGTAATAAAATTACAAAATATTCTTAATGGCTCAAGTTGGAAAAATTAAAATACTTTCCACATACTCCTTTTCCATAAACTGTACATACATTTTTCTGACTTCTTTACGTAGGACATTGTATGACCGCCAAGACTTTTGTAAACAAACATTCGAAAGTCTAAAAATTAACGAAAATAACAAGCGTATAGAAATAACGAGGCAATACAAATAGAAACTTAACTGAAAATATTAAATAAAAACTTAACGATTAGTAAAACTAGGTAACCAAAATTTTTGATTGCGGGTGAAGGAAAGCGCGCGTGGGGTACATCCCGCCCGCCACGATTCTTAGCGTCCCGCTGATACCTTAAATTGTGTTTCGCGCATCGACTTGTACAATATTCCGAGCCGTCATAGTTTATCATAGACAAGTTTGAATCTCGTAATGTGTGATATATCTTTTTTATTTGTTTTAATGTAAAAATGTCTTAATTACATTGCCTATAAAAATATTTTTGGAAATTTCTTGTTTTGCTTTTAATTACTAAGACTTCGCGATCCCAAGGATGTCGCAACTCACAGGTTGAAAAAACACTGTTAACAGGTGTAAAAATTGTAGAGCCTGAAAAAAAATGCATCGGTTATTGCAGTGGGACTCGACAGTGGAAATGGCACAGAATAAGGTCTTCCAAAAAAAAATAACTGTGATGGAATCAAAAAACCTTATTTTTAATTTTCTTCTGTCTTAACACCAATTTAAGTCTAAGAAGATTCTGGGAGAAGTGATTTAACTTATTATAATTTTTAAGTTTGATTGTTTTATAGAGATATCAAAGGATAATATTTATATTAGTTGTCATTTATTTTAATTTTTAAATTTAGGAATTTTTAAACGGTACCTCGCGATACAGGCAAAGCCTAGTGCGAGGACCATTAGTAATTCCGATACTGTTTTATTTGTATTTATACAACAAAAGTCAAGTTTTTCGTAAGTTTTTTTTTATTGCATAAATAATTTTTGTAACACATAATATACGCAATATCAACCGTACTGTACCTTCATAATATTGTTACAGAAAAAAGGTGTAGGCATAATAGGCTTTACTTACGTGCGAAGGTCGGGCGGATCGCGTAATTTATATTAATAACTTGTGATATTTCATAGTTGGACTAGTTTTATATCCAACGAAAAAGTGTTGCAAATCGCAGGATGTAAACGGAATTTGTTGATAACTGTCAAATAAAGGAAAGTTGCATATTTCGGACACCTTCAAAGCGGCGCACAGTACCGGCTCCCTAGACTTTTCTTTGAAGGAAAAATCAAAGAAAAGCGAGCTCAAGACAGACAGAGGAGGACGATTTTCGATGACCTGAAGGACTGGACAGATCTCTGCTACCGGGAGCTCAAAGATGCGACGCAAGATCGCAACATATTTCAGCAGACCGCCCAATTCTTTAGACGATGACACTCTATGATGATGATGATGATGATGATGATGATATTTCATATCTATTATGATACTATGGACTTAAACATATTTGACTATAACTTAACCCATTATTACCATATTATTAATATAAAACAATTTACCTTGTACAATTTTAACGAACGAAGTTATGGGGCGTCTGCAACGCATGCACGATATTACACTTATGACGCGGTTTACCAACACTAACATGAATTTGTGATCTCGGTGACATAGCACGTGATTTATGGTCGTAATTTTAAGTTTGGAATGGGCCATACTTAGCAATTAGCTCTCATCTAGTATACTTCATCTTAGATACTTATATGCATCTACTTTTCTATGTGTTTCATAAAATGGCTTAAATAAAATTGTTCTTTAACAATTGTTCTTTATGCCATTTTACGAAATAAATTTATTGATTTAATGCCTGTCTATGTCATTCATGTATCGACATTTTCTTTGATGTTTATTTGTATTAATTTATGTTTGATTAATTACGTTTTATCATAATCTAGCAACGTTACTGAGACCCTTTTAATTGTTGCTGATGTTAGTTGGTTCAACTCAATCTAGTTAAAACACTTCAAAAACAATATTCGTATTTAAAAGATACGGCAACGAAACTAACTCTTTGTTTATATTCAACGAACGTTATTACAGCGGTGAGCGCATTAATGTACACGGCAAAGTGGACTGGTGTCGTTCATATTTCAACTGAAATAACATTTGATATTTACCGTTATAACGTTAGGTTTCTCGCTAGGACAAAGCGAGGAGAAGTTCTTAGCAAACAAGAATCGAAAGGAATTGTTATCATATCCCAGTTTGCTACGCTCCTTATTTTCTAGAACTCTCTAGTCCTTATAAACCTTGACATTGCAATTTTAAAAAGCATAGACCATAAAAGTTCTGGCAGTTATTCAAAGGTCCCGAAAGTTGAACTACGAGGAAACCACATTTATTCTCAAAAATCCGCTCTTTGTATGGCGAAAAACCTTTCCATTCCATATTATATTTGAGACATCAAAGTTATGTAAACAATAAAAAATTCGTATATGTACAGTTTTTTGTGATATAAAAAAATCAATAAATAATACACATTGATTCTTTTAAATTATTATTTAGGTAGGTTCTAAAAAAAAACCTTTCATTATGAGTAGATTAATTGAGTGCTGCAGTAAATATATTCCCGATGAAATGTTAGAAACTTCTGATATTTCACTCATTGTCCTTTGGGTTTAAATTGTTAGCACAATTTAAATTTCTCCCAACAAACTGCGTCAGACCGCGCGGAAGCCCAATGTTTATACTTCCTGTTAACTTTACATCGCCATAGAAAATACAATCTAAACTTTAATATAATTTTATTTACAAGATTGCTTTTCGCTCTTTGTCTGTTAAGGTTTCAATTTGAAATATTACAATAAATTTCGTCGTAATAAATCAACAGGAAATGCTATGCTTATATTGATTACTTTATTTTTATAAATCTTTATGTATTTAACTGTTAATTTTGTTTCTATTAAGATGCTGTGTTTTAATGTTAGATTCAAAATGATACCTATTTACTGGTCCATAGGAACCATTTTGAAGTTTATATTCCGTGTATTGTTACATCTTTCCTTACTATTGAGGCGACGCCGCGGAATTGACAGCTGACTGTCAAATACTCGAGTAGCAACGGCTTGATTTTTCTCATCGTAACGTGAACTTTCTCGAAAATACATGGCATTTGAATAATTGAGAATAGCAGGTAGAATCTTCTGGAACAAAGGCGACGAGGAACGTCGTAAATAAGACGATCAAAAATAGAAGATTTACAAAATGAAGATCAAAATTTGGCCTATGTAAGGGGAGTCTGGCCCGACCTATGGCAGTCTTCAAGTGAACAGTGAAGAAGAAGTGGAAGTGAAGTAAAATTGCAAGTGCAAAGTGGTGTTCAGTGTCAGTGACTCAGTGTTTGTAACACGCGGTACTGAATGCGACTGTGCTCGGACGTGTGTGCGGTGAATTTCTGTAAGTCGCAAATAAATCAAAAAAGAAAAAGAACTAATCTTTCCTTATTATTTATTCAGTGTAATTAAGCGAGAGTCTAATTAACTATAACTTTTAATCTTTGTTTACTGAAAGCGAATTGCGTGTGTTCTCTATGAATGTTTTACGACGCACGATGTCTGAGATTTATGAGTTATAAATTCTGTTAGGCAAATAGCTTCATCATTTTAAAATTACTGTAAAGCCATTAAGCGTAGCTACGTTTTAAATCTACCCTCATCGTTTTGTAGTGTTCGCGTAATTCAAGTTTTATTTATTTATTGTTCAGTGTACACTTTTAATAAACATCTAGATTTGTTCGTCCAAATAATTAGAATGTTTGAGCTAATTTTATTTATTTTATTTTCTATGGCCTATTTCACATTAAATAACACCATTTAGCACACACGATGAAGCAGACGCACAGATTACAATTACAATTAAAGTAATATTAATACACATTTAAAAAATGGCTAAATATAAATTGAACAAAATCTCTCATTTTCCAAGTGTACCAAATGGACATTCAAAGCACTTTTCACCGACCGATTGAACGACTGATATTAATGACCTTTCAGGCACTCTTGACTACAACCGATATCAAAGACATCGTGTCGAATTCGAATGTATGAGATTTTAAAAGAACGAAGAGAAGAACTGTTACTTAAATATTAAATGCATTTTGTAAGTCAAAAAATATTTTTTCCGTCTTATACTGAAACATTTAAAGATAAATAATAACTCTTTTGACAAATACAAATTTTAAAGATGCAAAAAGAATACGCAGAAATCAAAAGTGGCGTTGGACAGGACATGTTTAAAAAAATGAGCCAAGATAAGAGTTTTACGGAAAAAGAGCAAAGAACGACGATTAATTCGATGCAAAGACGACGAAAAGTGTAGCAGGCTTGGAATGGTTACGGAAAGAAGGTCTTTAGAAGAGGCCTTTGTCGACAGACAAGCCGTTTAATAAAATCAAAGAAAAATACAAACGTTATATGTAAATTTTATGTAGAAATATTTTTATTGCTTCACTTTAAAAATGTTGATTGTTAAGCAGCAATAAAGGCTTATTTTATTTTATTTATAATGAGTATTAACACACAATTTCTTTGCATGCTCTTTCTTGGATTTGTTAAAATAACTAATGATTTCCAAATCGCATGAAGAAAAGTAATTTATTAATATTTTTTTTCCTTTTTATCCTCAAAAAATATTTATAATAAATTTTTGCATATAGATAATTTTTTAAGTATTAAATCATGTAATCAATAAATCGTATAATATAAAACAATAAATATAAATTATCGCGCATCGCACATAAATCAAGTTCCACCACTTTTTAGAAATATTGACTAGTCACATTTATTGTATAAATGAACAGCTAAAGGTTTAAAACTAGGTTTATGATTGATCGTAAAGCCACGATTAACATTTTACGATACGTTGAAGTAAATTTGTTAACTCAAATGCAGATGGTATGTTAGTGTGTGTTTGATCTGAGAGTAATTCAATTTGTTCATAATCTGAGGGACCTGGGCGTTACACTTGTTACTTGCTTATTATAATTGAACTAGATATCATAGTTGCAAGTAGAAACAAGTGCATCAACCAGATTCAGATCTCCATATCATCGACATTTTTAGATTTGTTCTTACATTAGGAGCTTCTAACGTCAGGGATCAGTAAGTAATTTAATGCGATATCGAGATACTGTTGCTTTATTAACCGAGGTCCAGAAAAAACATAAAAGGCTTTAAACGTGTCAAAATATGGCTAATTATATGTAAATGTTATCTAAATTAATATTGAGGTACGTAAATTTTACAGTATTCTGGTCGAAATTTCACCTACGCAATGAGCGGATGCGATCGTGGACGCGGAAAGCAGCTTTTTTCCCGGTTGACACGCTGATGAAAGCGCGTGTGTATGGACCGCGTCCGCGTCCGCGAAGTGCGTATAGTAACCGCATGGACAATCGTCGCATCGCGAGCATTCGCGCCCGTAGTGCGTATGAAAACAGTTTCTTCATACATATTTTTGGGTGCACAGCATACGACTGTCGGCATGCGTTTAATGTGTAGGTGTAGGCTCTAAGACATTGTGCCGTAACAGTAATTGAGTATTAAAGCAGATATAAAATATTGCAATATTGCAGTTGACTAATACTCATAAAAATTATTAGATACTCGTTATGAAAAGTATAACATGTCGTAATGAGTATTTTCTCATAATTTTTATTTCCACTAATAAGTAAATTTTCGTTTGAATTGTGCTCCAAGCGATATGTATTTTCTTGTTTGCTCATTTTTTTTGCATGTTTGATCATATTTTTATGTGTCGTTGAGCTTAATATGCTGCCCTTTATTCTGTAAAATAACTTCCATAAAAAAGTGGTATTGTATGCCAGTGGCGCGTGTGCATAAAAACAGGCACAACTGAAATATATTTTAGGCATTTAATAAGCGAAATCGTATGAAACAAGAGACGAAAGCTCCGAGTGATTTGGCAAAGGCAACAGACATAAGAGACCGATCTGGCGCCTTGTATCGGACATGTAATAGCGAAGCATGCAATGAAATGAGGAAGGAGTGCCAAACTTGTGTACAAAGAAAATAAAAAAATATTTTAGCGAAAAATCTAAATTGCGCTTCGTACGCTGAATAAGATATCTAGTTGGAACTGTTGGCGCACGTGATCATTTTATCAATAAAAATATCATTATCGATATTAACTTATCAATAAAAGAGCAAAAATGTTGACCTTGTAACAAAGAAGAAATAAAAATTGAAATCTTGATCATATCGAGGCCAATGAAAAGTTTCATAACTGAGTTTTCTTGGTTTGTAAAAGTTATAATAAACTTTAATTTAACAAATTTCCAACAATTCTAAAATCTTCTTAAGTAGAAAAAAAATGAATAAACATGAAGAGAAAGTTTTTTAAACCAATAGAATTTTATACCGCAGAGTAGAACCGGAACGAAAATTAAAGATAAAACATAACGTTCCGTCTACAAAGTAATTTCGGAAGCTGAAAATCATCCTGCGGCAAATGAAGGTTCGCAAAATCGCCGCTCGCATAATATTGCAAAATCCCGTTGCTCCCTGGATTGATTAATTTATTTTAATATGTTTAAATTTCGTACCTTCGCGAGTGCCAGCTGATAGGGCAAAATTTTTGTTGCTCGGGTTTTTAATGAATTTTAAGCAATTTTGTTTTAAACCACCAAACCACCGTGTAAACAATTTTTAAATGAATATATCCAACATAAAAATACAAATGTTAAACTACTTAACCCAACTTAAGAAGTACTTATACATACATAATAATTATACTAGGGCTGTTGAATCTATTATCATCAAAAAGTCATCGATGATTTAAATGTGCAATGCGTAAATTCGAAAAAATATTAACTTGTTTCTTTAAGTGCAATGTGATTTACGAGACGTGAAATTGATCCAAATTTTGAACAATTGTCTTTGTCTATAAGTTAAATAAAGTATGTTGTTACTTGTTCAGTATAAAGATCGTGATAATATCTTCAAGATGATGTGTAATGTAGCGGGCGTAATTCAGTTAATAGCTCGTTAATTGACTGCCGTGTGTACACAAAATGGACGTAATAAAAGAAGCAATAATGTTCCCATGAAATGTTTTACGAGCATATCAATTGCGAACTGTGTTTCGCTGTACGTATGACTAAGGTTTATTTTTCTACTTTAATTATACCATTCACTGTTTTTTTTAGAACTTCGAGTTCTTCGAGTATATATTTTTGTGAATTAGAATTACCACTTTTATTTTAAAAGAACATATGTAGTGATGAATACCCGCCCCAGCTTAGCTGGGGTAGACCGATAAATAAAAAATAGTGCCTAGCTTATTTATTGGAACAAACAAACAATCAAATCTTTTGCTATTTATAATTGAATGATTAGACTTTTATGAACTCTTTTTGAATGCACTCGGAGCACTTGCGGTTTTGCTGATTCATGTCTGGTAAAAACTCAATTATGTAAGCCGTGCGACGTAAACCAACACCATTTGAAATCAATAAATATTCCATTAGTACGATTAGGCTGGCGTATTGATTCATTAAAGTAATTGTACACACGTTGATGTGTTACCCGATAACCAGGTTAGCTAGTCACGGCTGATTAATTACTGGTAAATTTGTTTCGCGTGTTTATATTAGAGTAAACGATCACGTTACGCTGTCATAAAATATAAATATAATTCGTTACATTAATGTTTTACACACAAACTATGTTTCTAGGAAAAGAAATTACAAATCCTACAGTTGAATTCATTAAAATTAATTCACAAGTCAAATATTATGAATCGTAACAGTTGATGATATTGTTGACATGTTTAAAGTTTTGAACTATTGTAGATAATTTTAACTATATACATCTCGTATAGATATAAATATTGTATCATAGTCAGAGAGTATGTCGACAAAATATTCAAGTCCAAAACTTGGTAGCAGTATTACTTTATTTTCACAAATTAGCAATTCTTAAAAAACGAGTAATGTTATAAGACAAACTTGGTTTTACAATTTAAAGAAAAGATCAAAATCTAGCTAGCACTGATCATTTCTCTATTGACAATTATATTAGGTCCATACATATGAAATTGGCGTTTTGTCGTAGTGACCAGTTTGATCTGAAATATCTCCACTTTGGTTAAGAATTCCAAATTCAAATTTTTAAACTCATTTAGCTGGTACATTTGAGTTTTGAAAACAGTCATTCATTTGTTTTTTCCCCATTATTTTTTTCTTTGGTGTCGCTTATTACCGCACAATGGAAAACATGATATATCGGTATATTTACGAATACGAGTTCTACCGTGGCACCAGTGCTGCAGAAACAGCTCGAAGGATTAATGATGTGTACGACGCTGGTGTCGCAAAAGAAAGCACGGTACGCTCAACCGACAGAGCAATGAAGGGATTTTAAATCGAATCATTACTTGTGATGAAAAGTGGATACTGTACGATAATCGGAAGCGCTCGTCGCAATGGCGGAACCCTGGAGACCCAGCTAAATCCTGCCCTAAACGAAAATTGACTCAGAAAAAGTTATTTGTGAATGTTGGACTAGCGCCTGTGTCGTTCACTACAGCTTTCTAAAATCTGGCCAAACGATTACGGCAGATATCTTTTGTCAATAAGTGCAAACCATGAAGAAAGAACTGGCTGCTAAACAACCGAGATTGGTCAATCGCTCTGGGCATCTGCTGCTTCACGACAACGCAAGACCACACACTGCACAACAAACAACCACTAAGCTAGATGAGCTACAATTGGAATGTCTGTGACATCCACCGTTCTCCCCGGACTTTGCTCCAACAGATTACCATTTTTTCCGGAATTTGGACAACTTCTTATAAGGAAAATAATTCAACTCCGATGCGTCAGTCCAAACCGCCTTCAAACAGTTTATTGATTGAGTTTATAAATTTTAAAAAATAAAATTTATTGTAAAAGATATTCATGTAAAGTTTTAGATGTAACTTGCTTCCATTATAAATACCTATGTATATACCTATACCTATCAGATAATTAATTATAAGAACAACTACACACAACTACAACAATAAACGTTAAAACATTTTATAAAGAAATTATGACAATTAAACAACTTAGTACTGGGAAAGGTTTAACTTTAAATGATTGCTTTAGAATAACTTTGAAGAAACATTTTTCTCTTGTCTTCAACGCAAACGAACACAGACATTTGTATCTATTTAAGTTTATGCTCAAGTTTACTTTTGAACGGAATACGGAACGAGAACTTTGTAAGAATAAAGAAAAAATAGAATGTAGTAATATTAAGTCACAATCAAGAACTTTGATTTGATAAGAAACTCTTAAGTTCTTCTTTCCAAACATTAAAATCTTTTGAACTTACTGCAAGTTTTTTAAAGTTTGGAAAGCGTGTGCCAAATTGCGCAACAGTTTATACAAAAATGTAAGAAATTGTAAGCTAATTTTTATCAGTTCTTGGGAATTATCATAGAACTTGAAATTAGTTTTTTAGGTTTTTGGAATTTCTGATTTAATAAAAATTTCGCTTTTAGACTTTTCTATGAATAATAATTCAAACGGTATGTTATTATAGACATCTTAAAAAGAAATGTAGCTCTGCCATAGTTACTTTATAAAACGTTCAATAAATAAATAATTCGAGTAATTAGAAAGTTTAAAGCTTTTGTTATACTCTTGTACAGAATTTGATAAATTAAGCAAGAAGTTTTTATTAAGTTAAAAACATAACAAAACAACAATAATAACGAGATGTTATTGTTTTATATTATTGTTGATTTACTGCTGAAATTTACAAAACAACGTCCAGCTATTTATTACAGCAATAATAGTTTTATGATAATTGTTTAAATCATTTGTTCAAACGTAAAAAAAAATCTAGTTATTACATTAAATATATGATTCGACGGACCGAACTGATGTACGGTCAAGTTCCTTGGCGGTATTCCACTTTAAAAGAGACAATTGTTAGTACGTTTCGTACGCCTTGAGACTTTGACGGAGAAACAATAACCAATAGGATGGTACTTTTAAATGTATTAGGACAAAAAAGGTCGGTCAGTGTCGTGTCGGTAACAATAGAGTTTCCACAAATAATGATTTCGTCTGAATGGCAGAGATCGTAAAACTTTCTGAGTGGAAAACAAAGACAGCGGTGACAACAATAGTCAGGGGTACAGTGCAGGTACGTCACAGATTTTACTTTATTTGTCAAAACATCGATAGCACCCTAATTGGTAATTTGTAAGAAGGAGGCGGAGTTTAGCTTGTCGCAAGGAACAAGGCAATTTTTCTGTAAGTGGAATACCGCGAAGGAACTCGACTGTACCTACTATTCGTTTGTGTCGGACTTCAGTGCGTATCATTTTATTTTTCTTAATACTTATTTTTTGTATCAATTGCATTAGGATTTTTTCTCTCTCTTCTTCTATTTAAATAGGTCAGTTCAGTTCAAAGAGTGATCATTACGACAGAAATGAATCCGCTCACTGGGCAGCATAAGTGAGATATGAGAGTGTGATGTCCTTGTCTAATGCCCTTCAAATGATATCTAGCTCTAGAGAACTCGATCTATATAGAGCTAAACACCGCAAAATTTACAACGCTTATATTTGTGCCATTATTTTCGATTTTTTTTTACAGGACAAAAGGTTTTTTTTACCCCGTCATTCAAATTAAATATGTTATACAAATGTGTTAAGACCCTGAAATTGTGGTGTTTAGCCTTGTCAAGTTATTAAAATGCAATCTAAATTTTTGCACGCGAATTTATTAACGGTTGGTTACTTATATATGTTAAATATGTTTACACATACAATTATTATTTATATGCCAAATTTGATTTTTATGTTAATCTGTAATACTGTGGCGCTGCGGTAAATATGTTATATATTTTTCGACTGCTTTATAGTGCGGGTAAAGTTAAAGCAAATTTATCGCGCGAATAATTTAATTTTTATATATCTAATATGAGTATGAAAGAAAATTGAAAAAATTCTCTCCAATTTTTGAGTAATTTTATATACAATAATGCACACGTTCATATAATTTTCGTAGACATGTTTAATTAAGTCATAAATAATAGATTTGTGATGTAATTAATTTAATATTATTATCATAGGATAGATTAATTTTATATTTTGACGTTTGACATCAACATATCTTAAATGTCTGCTCTGCAACTACGTACTACGTACTATTAGAATACCCATTGAACCCGAGGCTAATGTTGGACTGCTTACATCTTCTGTGCTGTTGAAATAAATCAATATGTAAAATTGGCACTTGAACTTCGAGCGCAGGCTGCAGCAGAACCCCCAACTTCTGGCAGGATCAATCCAATCAATTTAATTCAAATTCAGTGTGTTTTTGTGCTATTTTATAATGTCATATTAAATACCGTATATAAGTATATATATTCCCAAGAAGGGTTGGCGTCAGGCAGGCGGCCGGCCGTAACACTATATTCAAAACCAGTTGTAGTATGGACTACAGTAGAGTCCAGGTTATATGGAAAAGTAGTACATACCGTGCCGACCCTATGCAAGTGGGAAAAGGGCAGGGAGATGATGATCATAGGATAGATTAAATCGAATTATTGTCACATTAAAGACCAGTGAAGACAGGCTTAACGTAAAACATAACCACTAATCAAAATTAAATTGTTGTTAATTGAAGTTATTTCTTGATACGTTCCACCCTTGTTAAATAGTGTAAGCTTTTAAAGAATTGCAGATAAACCTTGGCTTTGTGTTGTGTTTTGAACAAAGTCAATTTTCAAGTTCGACAGTTACGGAGTTTAGCGAAGCGTAAGACAGCTATAGTCGATTTCTATAGATATTTATTTTCACCAGATTTCAACGCATTGTATTTTTACAAATGTATTGTTAGTAACAATGACACAAAATACAGATTCAACAACAAATAACAGCTTAACTTTAGTTTATTTTCTTTCCGCTATTTTGTATTTGTCATTTTTGAAACCTCTTGTTACAATGAAATATTCGATTTAATCTATTTCACTAGGCAGACAAACAATCAAAATCAAATAAGGGGAATTTATTTTTTTAAATATTAACCTTGGGCAGTCAATCGCGTCCGGAGAAAGATGAAAAGATTCCCTAGAAACCGATCGAACCGAAACCCGATTGAATTTGATTCCTAAATCAAACTCTGCATTGTGCAAAACTCACAGTGGCAGAATTCTTACAATATATGGTCATTATGTATATTTAAGTTAAAAATACAAGCATGTCTTATTTTTCGAATATGAAAAAATAAGTAAAGACTTTTCTACACTTTGTCTTGTTTATTTTTTGATAACAAAGTAAATTCTTAATTAGTGTATTTAAAATAAATCGAATACGTCACTCGTATGAATTTAATAAATTTAAAAATTTAATCGCTTCATTTTATCCTGCAGGTCGATCTTATAAAAACTTAATGGACTTTCTATGTCAAGCTTTAATTTTGTATGCATCCAATGGGATTCTGCAATCGTTAGAAACTATACAAATATTGATACTCACAAATTAATTAAGCTCAGTTCAATTATTATTTCTTGAGCTTAAGTTTATTGTTATTCAATTTAAAACTTCGTATTGATTTATAATTAAATTTGTTATTATAGCCATGTAGAATTTCATAGTGGTGGTATATTAGAATTTGTCCTTCACGTTTTAAGCCTATAATTTTATTTTAACAAACTTCAAAAAAAGGAGGAGGCTCTAAATTCACGTGTTTTTTTTTTTTGGTTTGTTACCCCAGAATTTCTTCATTTATTAACCGATTTCAATATTCGCACGTTAGCGCCGTTTCATTTTAAATATCATTGAATCTTGGCTTCCGAGGATGTATCGAAAATTGATATATTGGTAGGTCTAAGAAAAAGACTGTGGCGATTCGTTCACTGCTACTCTGGCTCTACATTTTTCAGATGTAAAAAGATACGTTTTTAAATTTAAAAAAAAATTCTGGAAATTTTATACATTTATTTTTGTTAAGTATATTTTACTGTTGTTAACTAACTCTAGGCCGATAAATAGTCGTATATCAAACGTGTATACTACTAATTGAATATTTCTTCGAAAACCCTCTCGAATATTCCCCAGGACGCCAATCGCTAAACTAAGTGTAGTATGTTTGTGAAGATCTAAATATTTTTCCTATAAAAACTACATTAATCTCGATATCGTCTCGAGACGGCAGTTTTACACAGTCGTAAAGTTGACGTGAAACGAATGTAAAAACTGATTGAAGTGCCCCAAAACGTTGGACCTCCTCCAAAACCAATCTGTCTCGCGCTCTCTCACAACTCACAAGTGCTGTTTGAACTATTAACGAATTAATATTGAAATTTCTCCAACTAAAAGTTTTCATTAAACGAAGTAAATATTTTAAAACTCATTACATCACCACGATCCCTAGCTACTGTTTTACTTATGAATTTCATTTGTAATGGAAAATTCGTATTGCTAAACCGATTTAAGGTCGTTCCTTAAAAGCAGGCAATACTCCAGCAGCTCCTCTGGATGAATCTGAATCTAGATGAACGGATATTCATGAGCTGTGGTGAATGCTGATCACTTAATACAACAGAACCTTTGCTCGTAGAATTAAAAGTAAAAAATCATTTCTTTTCAAATTTGTGTCTGGGTTATATCGTATGTATATCCTTTAAACAAGTTTCTCCATTTGTAAGGAACTAACCAAACATTCAACTTCAGTTATTTATAGAATTTCTCCTGAAGTAAACAGTGAAATTTATTTATTCACTAGAATGCGTTGCAATGTCACGCGAATAACTGTGTTAAAATGCCTATCTATTAAAATTTTTTAACAATTATTATATAACGAGTATTTATATATAATTTAAACAAGAACTTTTCGGATAAATAGTTTATCAGAGCATAGAGGTTAGACATACTTGCATTGTTCTTTATATAGATTTAATCATATCATAAAATAATTAAAAATTTAGAACAGTGCCTGCTGTGTATCAATTGCAGTTTGATTAAAGTTTAAGTTCATCGCAGCGGAGAGCAAACTGCAATTCTCTATGAAGAATTCACGGCGGGATACGTTGTAACAAAATGGAAAATGAAATATTTAATTTTTTATCGTAACATTCCAGATCATTTGGGTAGAGAATAACAAAGTCTTCAGTCGTATGATAAACTTAAAAATAAATAATTTCGATCAATAGTATATTAATTTTTAACATATGTAGTATATCTGATACTCGTATCAAACATGATTTGATCAAATTGGATAGAACAGATTGGTCAACTAGAAAAAAAAGAATAGAAGTATAAGCAGCGAATGTGGATGGTAGTTGACGATGAGAGATCACGAGGTAGATAAATCCGAAAGAGGTAGAAAAGGTATTTACCCTACATACATACATACATACCCTACATATACCTTTTGTGTAAAATCAAAATTCGTTATTTCTTTTGACAGTCTGTTTTACTTGATGCATTAACATTGCATTTCCTGTCTTTGTTGTCAGTGATGGAGAGGGGCGCGCACGAGCGTCGTATGCGAGCGGCGGAGGCGATTGCGTGCGCGGGCGTGGCGGCGTAGCCCGACGCGGTGGCGGGTG
>DWLR01002675.1:0-14924 GCA_018246295.1 Papilio alexanor hazarajatica | reverse complement strand
AGATGTCCATGGGCGTCGGTTCACTTAATGTTAGGCGACCCGCTGCTCGTTTGCCTCCCTTATACTATAAAAAAAAACTTCCTGCCTCGCACTACCGTATTGTAGAACAATCTGTTCTTAGCGGTATTCTAGGGAATCGCTCTTCTTGAAGGGCCTTAAATTGTATTGGTCCTAACCAAGAAGAGAGCGTATCTTTTTTTAAAGGCCGGCAATGCATTTGTAGTTCGTCTGGTATTGCGGATGTCCCTGGGCGTCGGTGATCGCTTATCATTAGGCGACCCGTTGTTCGTTTGCCCCATTATCATATGGAAAAAAGAAATATTTTCAGCATCCAGTTTTAGCGGACATACATATACAAACATACGAAAAACATTACGATCCTGACAGTCGGGCATAAAGTGACTCCAGATGTAATATATATTTTTATCTAGGCCAAATTATTGGGAGTATTCGCTATGGCTCTAGTGTCTACTAAATTTGTACGACAATCGCATACCTATCCTAATGTGTCTTATTAACAACTATGGTGTTTCGTCAAATAATTATTAACGCTTATTTGACACGCGTCCATAACACACGAGAACACCTAGTAATGCCAACTTTACGAAATACAACGTAATGGAAATAAGCGTATATATTGACTGGTATTCTTTCTAAGTAACTATCAACCGCGACCGCCAACAGTTTTTATTAATTGAAATCATATTTTCACACTTTTGACTCATTATAAAATAAAATCACTGGTTCATTTTAAGACTTATTAGTGCTATGTAGTTGTGGATATAAATGAAAAAAACAAGACTTCTTCAGGTCAGGAAATTTAAAATATACACATGCACAGACTCTAGGCTACACGCTGTTGAGGCGAAACAGTTATATATAATATTTCGAATTGAAATCCAATTATAAAAAAGTATCAAAACAAATAAAAAAAAGTTTCATTTTTATGACTCTAATAAAAGCTACTTAACAATAATTTTTTTAAAACGTGCATCTTAGAAATTATTCTCTGTCTGTGAAGTGAAAACGGCTCGTTTGACAGGAAGACTACCGACAAGTAGTTTAAATACAATGCGAGTGTAAGATAACATAACTGTACTTATCCTGAACTCATTATTTACTAGGGTTCATCGGCACCACTGAGGCAAATATGTCCATTGCCTTGTTAGGCAAGCAGATTATCCTTTAATCACTGGTTCAATTCATTTCGGGCAACAGACTGGACCTTTGAGAATCTTTATCAAGTGGATTCCCACAACCTTAACCAGATTATAGTTTCATTTTGTGGAGGAAGGCCACGCTGCTGTTCGAGTCAACCATTTCAGAACCAATATATTGTATATACATCTTAATCTACTTAAATATAAGTGATTATAGTAGTAGTAATTGTAGGTGCTTTCCTATCGTATTACTAGAACCACTCTATGTTCGCTAGATTTAGACTACCATTAAAATTTATTAAAAAAATAATAATAACTAAAAATAAATGCATCAATACTTATGTAAAGGTACACACATGTAATATCGATTTATTCACCTTGGATCAAAGTACAGTTATTTGATGTCTCTCCTTAAGAATTTGTTCGTTTCAAGTAGGATGTACGTAGGCAGACAGTCAATGGTAGATGACTCAAGCACAAATGATCCATTTTAAGTATAAATTGCAACATACCATGAGAACTTCAAATGAAATTTGCCTCTGCGGTAAAATTATATCCAATAGAATACATGTTTTACTGTATTCGATAAATATTTTTAATATAACCTCATCCACTATGAATACTATTCATGAAGTATTCCATAAATAGTAGAGGCTATTCCATAAATAGGAGACATTCCCAAGTGGGTCTCATTTAAATTTAAATGACATTGGACGTTGTGTTCCTAAGATATTCCGAAAATTTACATATTGGTAAGCTTAAATCAAGTCCTTTAACGTAGCTATAAATAATTATAAATAAAACTAGATGTTACTCGTGGCTTTGCAGGCGTTTTTTTTTTCTTACCTTTTTCTTGAACTTTTTTGTAATCTATTTCCGCGTATAAAAATTTTGATTAAAGGTAAGACATGTGCCAAAATTTGTTGTCAATATTTTTGATTTTGAAGCAACTAATAATGCAGCTTTCTATGTTTTTTATTCCTAAAAATGGAAAGAATTATATAAATTTGAAGTCGGTTTTATTTTCGTTAAAAACGTTAAGAGATTAATATTTTCCAAATTTGAAAAGAGTGGAAGTAGGCTCACATATACACTATAAAAATTTGGGCAAGTGATTTCCTGTAGTTAAAAATCCTTAAGTCGATTTGAACACCTGACCTTCAAAGCGAGACACTCGGCCAATGAAATTATCACGTTAAATTATGCAACCACGTGTTCATACGCGCAAATCTACGTAGCCTCACAACCCATTTTATTAAAATGTTGTGGATCCAAATTTTAAAAAATGCCTTGGACACAACTGTTGGCATGTTAATTTTTTTTTTTTTGATAATGTAATAAAAAGTGTATCTAAAAGCACTTAAGTAGACATTTTAAAACCAAACACTGTTTTCAATTACGTGGCATTATTTATCCAATTCATAGCTCGATTTGTATTAATATTTGTTACCTCAATATCGTAACAAGACTGTGAAGTGTCCATATTACAGGATGTTCAATCTGACGACTGATATTTTAGACCTACGGCGCTGTGAATCATTGTTATAGTAATGAGTTAAATACTGTTAACGTGATTCATTTAAGGTAAACACTCTACATCCTTGTACAAGTTTATCTTCTAAGAAAATGTGCTGAGGCTTCACATATTAATATGTTATTCATTCAACTGAGAAAGTTAAAATAAATCGTAAAGATTTTAACACGATAATAACAGACTTTAGTAATAGAATTGAAAATAATCGTAAAATGATCCTTAGCCCATATGAACCTTTAACACACGATAGCTACAAATACGCTGCTGACTTAGAAGAAGAAATATCCACCATAATTAAATTGATTCATGATAAGATCGTCATAAATATAGCATCATGAAAATAATAAATAACACTGGCTTGAAATGAAAACGGTAGATTCTTTTTCGACTTGTCAAAGGTACAACTAAATTTTATGAGTACACTAAAAACTTTAAGTTATCTCACAGGCGCCAAAGAAAGGGGTATAAATCGTTGCACGAATTATAGTATCTATGAGATGAGATACGATCTCTGAAAAAAAAAATATAACGATAAATAAAACATTAGGATTCTTCATGAAATCAACAAGTTCAGACTTGTTGTTTAACCAAATTTGAACAAGTGGGCGAGTCAGAGTAACACGTGATGGACGCTTATGTTTAATTCATTTAAATAAATTAAAAGTAAATTAATCGAATTATAAACTGGAAAACAAAAATCTTGAACATGACGCTTCTTTTGACATTTCGGTTAGTAATATAACTAAACCAGATTAATGAATAGGTGCTGCGACAAGGTGATTCGAATCTTAATATAGAATTATATTGGTTTATAGGTCATATACACAATGCCTAAGTATGAGTAAAATATTGTCATATATAAAATAAAAAAATAACACTCACGCCCATGACCCACAAAGGTAGACAGAGGTTTAGTTTCCATTTGGTATCGTCCACCTCTACAGTTCTGTATTTCTACATCTGTAAATAACCCATCCATAAATTTTCTTTGTTAAGAAGTCTAAAAAGAAGCATAAAATGTATTGAAAAATATAGAAATAATTTAAAAGTTAACTCACGTGATATGATGCACTACTCACCGCAACTTTATTGATGGTGACATTTGACGTAACCTGTCCTTGACAGGACACTTAAACTATTGAATGAAATGTCTAAATAACAGAACATATTTTTCAATATATGTCAATGTTAGTAAAACTTCGACATTTAATGCTAGGAAATCATATTTGCCACATGCATACTATAAACCTTCAATTTGTGTCATGGACACTTGAAATTCTTGTGTTCCTACGAGCTGCAGTCGTAAGTAATTAATGAAAAATACTTATATTACATCATTTAAGGTTTGATTAATATAACTGAAACAAAGAAAAGGAAAGTTATTGACGTCGCGTAAAAATATAATTGCATCTGATATAAGCAAGCAAGCAAGATACCGTATTTGTAATCACAGTGATGCATTAATGGACAATTATGAATAAGTAACAAATATTGTACATTTGAGTATACAATAACTTCATCAACAAATTTTTGTAGGATAGAATATTGTTATAGCATAAAATATGTAATATGAAATATGTTTTTACCATTCCATGTCAACTTAAACTCGTTGTAGGAGAAGGTTCAGGACAGGGAAATAAATGGTGGATTCAAGCCCTCGACCTAATATCTAATTCTAATTTCGCAATGCGTATAATATGCTGTTATTATTGCGACTTATTTATTAAATAATATGAAAATATTTCTAGGTCGTTCTTTATGAAGATGCAAAATACAGACAAGAAAATCACTTTCCTCGCAAAAGTATAGCAGCACATTAAACAGAAATACAATAATAAATTAGGAATAACGCATAAAATCACAAGAATTCCTAAATTCCACAAAAACTAATAAGTATCAACGACTCATATCATAGATGAATTTTTTATTTTAATATATATTTTTTTTAAATAAAAATTGTAGATATAAATCTTTGTAAAAAATATTTAAAGTCTTTGGTTTTTAAGAAGTTAGCATCTACAATGCCAACAGTACTTGAGCTTAATGTTTTAATAAAATTAAATTATTTTAACGATTACAAATAAATATGTAAACATTATCGTTGTATTCTATGTTGACAAGAAACCGACAGATAAATTAAACAGGTAAATAGTTAGTTAGCATACTTAATTCTAACTGTACCGATGTAATGCAAATAAAAAATATTCTGATTAATCTTTAGAATTATAGATATTTATAGTGGGATGAATGATTAATTTCACATAACAGACGAATGTATAATATTTTACCTTAAAACAGATAATACAAACAAATCACAAGTATTTATTATAATGTATTTACTATGTCGGCTAATCGTATGTATAATGTTAAAATAAAAATAATTCTTCTGTAACAATTTCGTATGTTTTAATTCGTTGTCATATCACAGACATGTAATAATTTCATAACAAGCTTAAAAAAATCGGTACTTACATCTCTGACATAATCACTGCATCCATTAAATAAACCGTTATTGCTCACTCATGCAAAACTACTCGCTAATAGAGATGCCAACTTACACTTTCAGTTCATGCTTGTTTCATTCGTTCATTTGTTAAGAAGAAATTAATAATAACACTGACTAATTGCGTTTGTTTATATGATAATGAGTACTCTTACTTTAAATGGGATTGAAGGCAGTTTGAAAATCGTTTAAAGTAAATTGTGGATTTTTGTTTTGATATGCCAGGAGGCTTAAAGGATTTAAAAAAAAGTTAAAAAAAAGTTTAATAAAATATAATCGTAGCGCCAATTGTGTTCCTTAATTAAATCTAATCATCCAAGGACAAAAATACTTAAAAGATCTAAAACGGTCAAACTATATATGAGTACTTCAGTAACTTATATATTCGTCCAGAAATGTTACATGATCAAGTCTAACAACAAACGCAATGTACCAAACAGATGGGCTACAAGCGCCTCAATCAAGCCCGTCAAGGGACCTCAGTCAAGTGTAATCCGTTACATGTATAAAAGCACCTTTTTAAGTTAGGTTGTTGCACAAGTTCCAATGAAAACTATAGTAACATGTTGCTTTGGTGTTAAGCAGAAACAACGCCCATTTCTTATGTAATACAACTTCACAACACCCATGCACGCTTGTTGAGGAAAGAACGGTTAACATTTCTCTGTTGGTTTAAAGATAATTAATTCATAATTCTATTACAATAATAGTGTAGCATAATGCAATACGCAATACGTAAAACAATCATAAAATCGGAATGTTGACATATTAATGGTGTTGGAATTCGAAGTGCAAGACTAAAGATGTCGTAGAATTCGACCTCTGTAAAAATCACCTTGCGTAAACACTAAGAGCGAAGATTAGAATTAGATATTGCTAATAAAGGGTACGTAATGCCATGCTATTATCCATCTGTTTATAATTTTACTTGTCAATGTAATGTTTAAAAAAATCGACATCTCCGCTAAAGAAGCTAGCACATTACGACTACGTATCGGGTATGAAAGTGTGATGGCTCATAGCAGAGTGCGAGTAAGTGGCAGGGGTGAAGTATATAAGTGAGCGTATAACTACCACTCTGACACAGTTCCGAGGAGATTCCACGTGCTTCACTGCTGCACGTAACATTATAAAAAAATACAATGAAAGTACTGGTAAGTTCAAAAGCTTTTTATCAAGCATTCTTAATAAAGTTTCATATAGTTTAATGATAAGTTTAAATAAGTTTACTGATAAGATAGTTTTTAAATAGCATTGAAATAAAGAGCTACGCTTATGGAAGATGGGTAAATGCAAATAGGAGTTGTAAGCGAGTTGTGCATATGCGATTAACTCAAAGACGAAATGTTGCTTTAATGTTTGTGTATTTCCGCAATCATCTCTTGCGAGATGCAAGCTCGGTTCTCGAGTCGGTTGTTGAACTTTGACATAATGTTTGTAAAGGGGTTATTAACTAGTTACTTTAATATCAAACAGTACAAATGTATGTTTAAATTCATATGGGACAAGTTCTAAGCTTAAATAACATTAAATAAAACTTTACAACATTAATTTACTGCTAAGTATACGTTTTACGTCTACTATTTAGTAAACACGTTACATTTAGTTTACTCTTGTTACGCTCTGAAAATTATGTGTTAGTAAAAATAGGCTTTTTTAATTTTTTCACAATAATATATGAACTAAGGACCACCCAAATAATACAGGGTTGATAGGAAATCAAGTCATTGTACAGTAACATCTTACAACTTCGTTAACGATGTTTCATAGGAAATTTAAGTACCAGTTTATTAAATAGATTTTACTGTCAATGAAGTGAAATTTTAATAAACGTTTTACGTGTTATGGTAAATACAAATTATAAAATCTACACGGACTTCATATGTACTAGATTCGTTTTATTAGGTCGTAAGGATATATAAGAATCTAAGTAATTAAAATAAGCCGGTTGGAGTTTGACCTTGAAGTCAGTCAGAAGGCAAGCCATTGACAAATATGCTTACGAAAATAGACGTAAGTAGAAAACGTAATGCTGTCATTTTTTTAAAATTACACACAAATAGTTATAGATAAACCATTATGAAATATTTGCGATACCAAATAAGTTTTCGTTTTTTATTTAAGCAGTCATGATGTAAGATTTTTTTCTTTTCGTCGAGACCTATCTGTTAGTCTGTCTGTCTGTTCTAATACATTACCTACTTTTGAAAACGTGCTATTATACAAACTGTCTTGTTCATCGTGTCGGCGAATTGCATAACGACTTTCTAGGTCACGATGTATTCGGCCTTAAATATTTTGAACTCCGGTTACAGGTGACGCGTCTAAAAGCTCTAATTTAAAACCTACGAGCACATAATATGATATTAATTCAATGATACTTGAATTATTAATATTCGTTCTTAAATTTTAAAGTTTTTTTATACTGTAATTTTTATGGGATGTCCTCTTAGTTAGGATTCTTATACGAATATTTGAATATTCTATCGACATTCAAGATCATTAACGTAGTTTCAAAAATATGTGAGCTTTAAATTAAAATTGATAAGCATTTTGAATGAAATGTATTTTTACACTTGTAATTCTGTAATTATAATTACGACTTCAATTAACAAATATTTAATGTAGAAAATATAAAACAGTAAGTCCAACTCCACTGATGACACTCCGGTGAAAAATACGAATCGAATCGAAAATCAGTACAATCGCTTAGGATCTAGGAGGTCGCAATAACACGGTCAACATACATACAAACATACATGAAAAACAATCCCTCCTGTCAGTCGCGCAAAACTAATTAAATATTTCGTTTGAGTTTTATAAATTGAACTTCATTTCAGTTTTACGTTAAAGAAGTTAGTTAAATCAAGATAATTCATTTTTATTTGAATTTGCTTCATAACACTATTATATAATTATTGTAAACCAATAATTATATAATTTTGTTATTCATAAAACAATAAAATTTTGAATATTTAATTTTAATAATTACTGTCACAGAAATTCGTTAAAAGTTATTAAGAACAAAAGTATCACAATTAGTAAGGTACAGATTATATTATGATGAATTCACAACTTAAACTAGATTTAAAAACCTGTATTCCATGACAATTACATCCAAGTGCTATAATTAAATTTTTACCTTACAACAATTTAAATGTTACGTCAAATATATCAAACAATTACTGATACATAGATAAACGCTTTAGCTTGGACTGAGTGCGTTAAATGAACGTAAGAACATTAGAACAAGTAGTCGTTCAATTGATAATCCGTTTCGGTTGAGAGCTTACAATTGAAGCGTTAAGTACTGTGATGTGTATTCATGATCGTAACAACATTACGAGATTATTATTGAAGTTAAGGAAACAGTGGATCAATTTATTATCAACACGCGTAACGTAATAGAAGAAAAAACATGGTCGAACATTAGTTTACGTGCATTCGTTTTATGTTCGATTTGCCAATCTCCGATCGAAGGCCAACATGTTTCTGGAAAGATGACCCTAGTTACGTAAATACAAAAAAAAATCCGAACGAGTATTTTCAATGGTAACAAAGCTCGTCTAGAGCGGATGCGATTTCAATGAAACAATGCCCCTGGATACAAGATCGCCAACATGTTTTACTGGAGTCCACTTTCGCCCGGGTCGCGTGTCGAATGAGGTTGTTTCGTAATTATGGTGGCCCATTGTATCCGCTCCACCTTATCTTACAACATCGTGAATATGATTAAGCTGTTCTCGGTGAGGTCATCGTGCTTCATTATCGGTCATAACTTTATATAGATATAACTTAAATATTATATAATATCTCTTACTAGGTAAAGGAGCTGGGTGAAAAAATTATTAAAGTCGGTTCAGTGGTTTTTGAGATTTTCAGAACAAACGAACTATTAAATCTTTTCTATTTAATATAAAAGTACAGATATTACTTAGCACATGTAATATTTTAAAGATACATGTTTACATAGATTTGTTTTGGATTCCAGGTAGCATTATCCGCGGTGCTGGCACTCACGACAGCTCTACCTCAAAGGAGAGCATCGTTCAAGCCAGATGACCAGCCCAACGACCAAGTCACGGCGGAACAAAACTATAACTACCAACCAGACTACAGACCGGCTAAGCCCATCGAAGACTTTAGACCCAAAGTGCAATTAGACACCACTACTTTCATTCCCATCATCCGTTTCGACAAGGAACAGGGCACCGATGGAAGCTACAAGACCTCGTGAGTATTAAATACCTAAATATTTATTATTAACAGAGTACAGGATTTTAGTATTAACACATACAAGAGTCGAAACCATAACTGATCAACCAAACAAGTATTATATTCAAACTTAAAAAGAATTACAATTACAATATTTATTACCCATAAATAACTTTTCACTGTCGCGGGGTAAGCAGTTAAAAAACTATTGAAGAGTTAAGCTTGCCTGTACGAATAACAATCCTTATATTGTATTTCCTACTTTTTTCGTATACTGTGTACAAAGTTTTAAGTAAATAAATAAATAGAAAACATATCATGTTACGTTGGAGTTATACTTAAAAACTAATCTAGTACCACATTTGGGTTAATAATCTTGTAGAGTTAAATTGAATATAACTTTTTGGTGTTTCAACACTTAAAATAATTTTCTTATTTAGCAGCAGCTAATTCTTTACCTGATCAGTGGATTATCAGTTGATTGTGCCATATAATACAGATATAAAAAATAATATAACAAAAAATACAGTACAGAAATCAGGAATAAAGCGTCATGACGTGAGCGTAAACGTTTGTGATGTTATGGATGGATGGATTTAATATCTATTAAAAAAAACAATTTCCAGATACGAGACCGGCAACAACATCCAGGCTGAAGAGCAAGGCTACCTTAAGTCGGTCGGCGAGAACCAAGATGCTCTAGTACAGCAGGGCTCTTATTCCTACACCGCGCCCAACGGCGAAATCATCACGGTCGAGTACACCGCCGACGAGTTCGGGTTCAAAGTCAAGGGTGACCACATCCCAACCCCACCACCCGTCTCTCCTGAAATCCAAAAGGGACTTGACCTCATTTACGCCGGAATTAAGGCCAACGCGGTAAAAAATTACAATAAAATTTGTCCTTATAATATAGAGATTCCTTTTTATTACTTTTACGGATTTTACGGTTTATTCAAGAGTCCAAGAGTTGACAACAGAAATATTAAAACTATTAAGCCCATAAAGTTGAGTTTAATATCAGAGAGAGAGGGAGATTAAAAATTAATTTAACTTAATGCATAAGTAACAAAGTAAAACAATTACATTTTAGTATTCTTGATAAAATCGGTTTATATTGGAGGCTTTTAGTTACTACTTTTGCGAATATTGGAATATTTAAGTATTTTTTTAATACCAATATTTAAAATCGTTACATAGATGTTTAAAAAAATATACCAAAATCTATTTACTCCTAAGTTCTATTACCAGTAAATTTAAACCAACAAATTCGATAATTATAAACTTTATTTAATTTTCTTTTTTTAGGAACGCGCTGCCTTAGAAGCCAAGAACAATCCAGAAGCTGCCAGACAACAAGAGGAAAAGGCAGCCCTTGACTACAAGGGATTCTACTACCAGTAAAATATAGTGCCGAATTTAAATACAGAACCTCTGTTTAAAGACTTCAAATTCTAACACAGTTAAAAAGTCACCAGTGCTTGAAATAGGTACCTAAAAATATGTAAAATACAAGAGAAGCCATCTTCAAATATCCCAAATTTCAAGGACGTCATTTACACCGAATATTAAACAATAATTATTACAGATTAAGTTATCAGATGTGATAACGCCTATGCTTTAAGACTAGATTTCTTAATAAAAAGAAATTTATAAAGTGTGTAATAAAGTCAGCCTTATCAAGGCAATATAATATAGGGAATACATACTCACGAAAGGCGTTGTTTACTATGCAAGTGTTCAATTTGTACTTAATTTTATAGTTTTGTACATATATTTTTAATTTATGTTTTAATTCAAAACATTTCATTTTTAATAAAAATGTTAAATATGTTTCAAATGTTGTTTGCTTTCCGTCAATGAATCTGATTAAAGATTTGATAAACTAAAAATCCTAGAACCAACGAAATGGCGTCTTTACTACCAAGGATGATTCGTGGAGTTAATCAAATTAAAAACATCCTTATTTAAAAGAAATATGGATAGGTCTCAATTAAATCCCAAACCAAGAATGCAACTGTAAGATATCACGATACTTTTACAGTGTCCGCAATAACAACATCTGTTGCACAAATGGCCCTCTCGACCGGTGAAATACAACGACCTCATAGAAGACAGGCGTGATTTGAAGAAATATTCTGGATTTTGTGTGATGAGTGAGGTGCCCAAGGCCCAATTTTAGTCCTCTTCCCCTTCCCACCCTTTTCATAAGGAAAAGATGGGAAGGGAAAGTGGATTTGACGGATAGGGGACGGATATGAAAATGAAATATAATTTTTTTGTTTATCCCACTCTCTGTCCATTAAAGGTGGGCAACACATCTGCAACTCATTAGCTTATTGCAGTTGCCTATGGGTAGCAGTTAACATCAGATGACCTGTTTGCTCGTTTACCGCCTTCTTTAAGATACTGTGAGCTCAGCCTGCATAGATTGAAATAAAAACGATAATTAAAAAAGAGGGTACTTCGCTAACAACTTTGAAAATGGAACGTTTTTCCCAGTTTATCCCAGTCACCCGTGACCATGTGTGCTGTATAGTACTCGAAGAGTCAAAAATAAAAAACATTAAAATCCGTAAAATTATTTTAAATTTAATGTGAGGTATTCGCGTAATAACATAAAAAATCATTAAAATCTCTAAGCTTTTGTATCTTATATTCCTAGACTAGAAGTTCAACTTAGCACTATGTCTAATAAATACTTAAATTGGAAAAAAATCCCTACCCACAAATCCTCCCACATATTTAACTTTAATTATGCTTGGTAACATGGTTACACTACTGTCTGTATGAAATCTAGGTCTAAAATAATATTACATTATAATGAATACATGGCGATAAATGCGGTTTCCACAAATTTGTAACATTTAAGTATTTAATGACAGCATATTTGACACAATTACAGTGATACGAACAAAGGCGAGGAATCGGTCGTGGCTTCTCTTACAAAACAACTCCGAGACGAACCATACGGCATCTTCAAGGCTAAGTGAACGCGTTTGGCGTCTGGGAGACGGAAGGATAGAATTTGATCGTACAATTATGTCTTTTATATTCTAGTGTTATATTTTACAATCTTTTGACATTTTAAATGAAAAACGTGATTATTAAGTGATTAACTTCTGCCCATGAACATAACAATAACAGAAGTGCCAAGTTCATACCCGGCCACTCAATCCATAAGAAATAGAACGGTCGTGTTTAGAAAAACCATTAGTTTTGATATATTCGTTTTGAAATATCGCTAGAAACAAATCATTTTACAAAACAACTGAAAAGGACGTTGCCTCAAATCAGTATGGTTGTGATATTTTTAACGAGGACAAAGATATCAATCGCTTATTACTTGCTTATTAATCAGAGGGCGCTTCGTAGAACTGAAATGAATCAAGTTGTTCCTATTGGCATAAATCAGACACAATTTAAAAAGGTGGCTAAAGAATTTTGAACATAAGTATATGAATAACGTTGTTATAAATAAGTTGTTGGAAGAATTTGATCCAAACTGAATCTTAACCAGGTCGCCAATTTTATTGCAAGTTAATCGACTAGGCACTGAGTCATAGCGGTTTTTGCGTATGATGTATATGTATGTGTAACAATACTTACTTTAATCAACTAATGTATGTTTTAATCTACAAAATTTATTGGATACGTTAAGTATATTTGCACCAATTGTTAATCTTTTGTTATCAGAAAAAAGAAATGTATAACGTGAAGTGAAGAAAAAAGACAGCTATAATATAGCTACAATATACGTATATCGTAAATATTAATTAAAAAATAGTAATGCTTTTTTGTTACAATCTAAATTTATTTTGACGTTTTCTCTCCCACTCTGTGCCTCGCATTCTAAATCTGTCGTTTTTTTTGTAATGATTCCTTAAAAAATATTAATTTTATCACGAGTACAATTCGCTAAAAAAAATTAAAAATCAAAAGCTTAAGAAACATTGGTCTGTATTAATGTGGTATTTATAGTTTGTCCAGGACTTGCGTAAGTTTTCTCACGTGTTGAAATAGGCCGACCGGTTCAACCGACGTTACAACTATAACTTATGAGATTCCATTTATTGATGCTACGATAGAACTCTGACCTTTGATTGTAAACTTTTTATGTGGCGAATCAGGTTATCCGTGAATCAGGTATGGATTAATGTGTATAGTAATGTCAATCTAGCTGTGACACCTGCTATAGGTCCGATATTTGATTTATCTGTATTAAAATGTTTTTATTTTCAACTAATGTGATTAATTAAAAAAAAATCTTTGTAACGGATTAGCTCTGACCTACTCCGCAATAACTCGTTATTTATTGTTTACAAGCCCACCCGGCTTCGCACAGGTAGTAAAGCATACATACGTAACATTCTGTCCTACCACGTATAGTTAATTCCGACTGGCCTATACTTTTTTCAACAATTAATTACAGTATTTAATCATTAATCTAAAGACAATAATAAGTCTTTCAGTGAAAGCTGTTTAAAAATTTACATATATACAAAATATACTTACTTTCATATTATGAATACTGCGACTGTTGATAGTTTTTTTCGGTTCCGCTAGTTTTTTTTTTTTTTTGATAGAATCTAAAGTAACAAAATAAAATTTAAAGCAGTAAAGTTGACAAAATTATATAGTGTAAGGGATAATTATAATATACATTTGATGTCCAAGATTATTAACATGTTTATTTATAAAAGGATTAATACAAAATTAGAAAATAGCGCCATTAATAATGTACCATTTTAATAAACCACCTGCCAAAATAATTTTTAGAGGAAAGAAATCATTATTGCGAGAAAAGCATGAAACAACTGTCAAAATAGAGATATGCCACAGCGGAGTTTTATTTAATATTTTGGAGATTTGCAATTATTATGACCTCCAATGGTTATGGGGTAATGGGCAAGTCAGTTATGAATGCAAAATTTTTGGCGCTTATTGGAGCTTCCAAAATAAAGTGTTCGATCATGTATACTAATTTCTGACTATAATGTACTATTCATACGAAAAATATGTTATAAATTATCTAAACCATGACAAAAACCGTTTTTTAATCTGTTGTGTCTGATGTGTTGTACCTGCATCGTCAGCCTAGAAAAGCAAAATTTTAAACAGTCATCAGACTTCAGCGGATTAAGAAGTAATCGTAGCTATTACGATATAGAGCCTGGTGTCGATTCACATCTGAAACAAAACGTTTAGTGTTATTATATATAAAAATAAACCATAGTATATCTTAATGAAAACAAATCATAATAAATCAAGAGTAAGAGAATTATAAAATAAATGTGTAAGGGGTTAATGCTTTTGAAAACTAGTTTCATGTTTTTCTTGAATGTTTTAACAATGATAACGCATGCTTTTCGGATTTAATTACATACATTGAGTAGTAAATGTATATTACATTTAATGACCATTTCACTTCTCTCAATAAATTTATATTGCAAGAATGAGTTGGCAGGGGACGTCTTAAAGGAACTTATATCGATCGGATTAGTGACTACTA
>DWLR01002674.1:0-14925 GCA_018246295.1 Papilio alexanor hazarajatica | reverse complement strand
TGTGTCGGTTGAGTAAAGTAACACAGCAGTCGACGCGTGTTTGCAAGTTCGATTCACTCAATTCATGAGGTACCCATTGTTCAAGTTTTTATACTTTCCAGATTTGCTTCGAGTGGATTAATACAGTTTTATCACTTACCCCGAAGCCTGCACCTATCTCTGATGTGCTTTGTGATGGATCCACTTCCACAATAGCCTTTAATTCTTCATTTTCCACTTTGGTCTCCGGCCGACCATGGGGTTAGTTCTGACGGTCGAAATTTCCAGTACGAAAACGTTGAAACCAAAAACCTACCGTGCTTTCTTTTGCAACACCAGCGCCGTACACATCATTAATCCTTCGAGTTGTTTCTGCAGCACTGGTGCCATGGTAGAATTCGTACTCGTAAATATACCGATATTTCATGTTCTCCATTGTGCGGTAATAAGAGACGCCAAAGAAAAAAAAACAATGTGGAAAAAACAAATGAATGACTGTTTTCAAAACTCAAATGTACCAGCTAAATGAATTTATAAATTTGAATTTGGAGTTTTAACCAAAGAGGAGATAATTCAGATTAAAGTGGTCAGTACGACAAAACACTAATTTCATATGTAAGGACCTAATAATAATGAAACAATAAATCTAATAATAATAAATTATTTCAATTATAGTAAGTAAATATTAACTGCACACTAAAAATAAATTACTTTAATCAGTATAATAAATAAACAGAATAAATCAAACCTATTGATTCATTTGTTGATTTTACTTTGTTTGGAGAAAGCAAAATAATATGGAGGTCAAACATGATTCGAGTTGCTTTGAGAAAATAATGGTATGTCAGTGTTCAACTTAGCAAGGGAACTGTCATGCTCTTAGATAATCAAAAAATTAAGATTTATTGAAATAATTACCTTAATAGTAAAATTCAACATGAGACAGTCAGGGTATTCTTCAGCCAGTCTGTATATCAAAGACCTCCATGTTGGGTGTTCAATCATTTCCGTTAACCATGCTGGTGTCTGAAAATAATGGCATTCATGTAGACAAGGTAGAATTCTGACCTCATAATTTTAGCATGTCCATTACATTCTCTTCATATCAAACTTATTTCTAATCCAGGTATGCGCTTGTTATTTTATATATTTATTGCCTAGTACCATCCTAATACCAAGTAAATTGGCACTATTTTACAATGAAACTACTATGGTGCTAAAATGGAACATTCGGGAACTCCAACCAAAATTGCTAGGTTACGTGTAGTCATATCTAATAGAATAATACTTACTTCACCTTCTTCAGTGAAAATAGTATCAGCTTTTTTAGGATCAAATGTCTTTAAAATCATATCCTTAAGGTGATTTTCCACCATGGCTTGCACTTCGGTTACTTTGACACCTGTAGAAGATTGTAATAAAGTCTAACTTATATAAACTGTTTATTTTGTATTTGGTTATTTCTATTGAAGAATATAATTGATACAAACTAAACTTATGAATTTTATTAATATTTTTATTTAATAATGCTGTTTAATTAATATTTTAATTCCCACTGTTTCGAGTGCTGTAATCTACAAAGGCTTGGGGACTGAGGTGGGTGATGTTCAAATATCAAAGTTGCTGGCAAAGTACCCTTCTTTTTAATTATTAGTTTTGTTTCAATCTATGTTGACTCTATCTAAATATAAGAAATCATGATATAATTGATTTTATACTTATATTCTATATACTCATATTCCTCATATCTGAGGGTTATGATCAGCTACATATCTAATTAAGTTAACATATACAAATATGTATAAACTTAATTTTGTTGAGATTTTGAGAAAGAACTTGCAATAAAGATTTTCACATGAATTACTGTTATGTATTCTTATAATATGTAACAGCTTTGTCTATTAAAATTATTTTAAATCATTTAATTAAATTTTTTAAAATCTTTTCAAAACTTACCACCAAGAATTAGCCATTCAGCTAACAAATTAGCCATTTGAGCTACGCCATTATAATTAATTGATAGTTGTTCAATAACTTGCTCTGGATTCCCACCAGCTTGAAAGTACCGTTTCAGCTGACCAAATATACCAGGTTCCATGATATAGTCAGGTGTTTTGAACTTTTCCAAACATTCTTGTAGCACTTCCTCCGGATTGTCGATAACATCTTCTCCACCCTCTTCCTAAAAGAAATATTTTCATTTTTGGATGCCTATACATAATTGTATTTGTAGTAAGATAAATAAATTACGAACTTCGTATTGATTGTGGTTAGATCCTTCCCAAACACGTTCTTCGTCATATTGACTAGGCATTGTCAATTATCATGTAATATAAAAGTATAGCATATATCTATCCAAGTTCTTGATATTGATAACTTTAAGAAATAACAACAAATTATCCACATTAAAGTGGCATTTAATAACGCCACTTTTATTATTGTTGTCAAGAAAAGTATTATCACTAAAACAACACAAAATAGATTGACTTCTAAGTCAATTTTGACATTTTGACGTTCAATTTGACAGCAATTTTTTTTTACAAAATATGGGTCACTAAATATAAATAAAATATTGCCACAAAAATTCTGCCCAACATTACTGGGTATAATTAAATTGTTCCAATAAAAGAAATAAATAAAACTGCAAATGTATAAAAATAGGTGTGAATAGATCTGATGGCAAAAATAGAAATTAAATTGTACAGTAAACAAATACTAGGTACTGTGGCGTTTACGCCATCTGCTTTGCACATATTGCAACGGCCTAGCTCGACCACCCCGCACTTCCAAGAGTCTTGCGGACGCGCAGGGATGTGGGGGCGAGCCAAAAAAGAGTCGCTTGTAAACCATGGGCCCTTTAAGCACATGTGCCTGAGTCACGGAATTAGAGTAGAGCTCATTGTATTTGTAGCTTACGTATAGATATATTATTGTACCTTGTGTTGTGCTGGGTTTTGAGTATAGTGTGTGCATCGACAATAAATATATGCACTCCGGAAACTGTATTTCAATGGTGGTGTATAATCCACCAAAGTACTATTTAGTTTTTACTCTTTGCACGAATCTGCAACACCTCATGAGCTTCTTAAACTTCGTCGCAAAGGGGTTTAATTTTGTTTTAGACTTACGCCGCCAAGAACTGTAGCGCGTAAAAGGACATCTTATACAGTCAGCGACCAAACTGATTACATTTTGATGATCTCAGTTCCCCCCCTAAAATTTCCACCCCAACAAAGTCGGGGGCAACAGCTTGTATTATATATTTTATACTTCGATATCAGCTGAGTAAATCCATGATCCAACAAGATTTATTTTAGTTTCTTTTGCAGCTATTGGACAGTTTAGCTCATTTAAGTAAATTTGTTTAAACGTTAAATGTGCGTTATCTACGAAATGATAATTCCATCTCAAAATCTACAATGCTGGACTAACTTTGTATTTAAGAACGGAGTTAGACTTCAATTCTCAGCTCGGCATAATAGAAGCTACTTATTATGAACGATTCCTTTGGTCTAAACACCAGTCGACTGCAGTTATTCGTACGGTGCTGTAAATGTTGGAACAACATGCACGATCTTTGAGTTTCTTGAATTCCACATGCTTAAAAGAACTATAAAATGTATTTTCTCCTACGTTAGAAAAATAAAAACTATAGATAACGCAACCAGACTGTCTTCTATGCTTCCTAAATCATTGATCAATCTGATCAATTATTTAACTTGAAACTGGTAATGTATTCTAAGAATTTTTGCTGAGATGTACAAATTGTGACAATTTGTTGTTCTTATCATGATAATGACGGTGACGGGTATGTGATAGCAGAGTACAAGGACATGGTCTGATTACAAATAAATTGATGAAGGAGGAAAATAAGTAACGCTGACAAAAACAAATAAGACTATTATTTAGTTTATTCACTTTATCGAAATCGTAACAATTTGAATTATAAAATATTTAAATGCATTTAACAAATATAAAATCAATATATAGTGCATATTAAATAACAATAACACAATTAATTGAAACAAATACAATTTATCGTATTACCTAAGTACAAAAGCGTTGAAGTTCGGCTATTTTTGTGTTTTAAACTTTTAGAAAGAAATGTAACTAATGATTCCTTGATAGTCCTAGTTAATATATTAGGAATCTATGTTATATACAGATTTCTCCAAAGAATTTTTTTCTGTCGCTCAATATGTTGGCAGTAATCAAATAAACCTTTCATTAGAAACTTTAATAAAAGGTTTATTAGATACTGCCAACAGTTTTTTTTACAATACACATATATTAAATATTAAAATACGCTCATATATAATCCGATGATTCTTACCATACGCGTTTTGAATTTTATAAAAATTATTCGAAGGCGTTCAACGCTTTTGCAAGTAGACGGTTACTTAATTGGATAGTAATAGGGTAAGAACCTGGTGTCTTAAGACACATATTTCACCTAACATGGTGTTAGTTTTATGCCTAAGGCACAATTGTACTTAAACCCTTAATTGTTCGTTTAATATAAATTTAAGTTTACAACGAAACGATACAAAACGAATACATATATTTATTTAAGTCTCTTCCTAGCATTATGCTATATGAAATACAAACAAGTAAGCATAACTTTGGTCATTCGAATGCGGAATTTTAAATCTACATAATAAGCATCGTCGAAGTGGGATAACTATGACTCAACTTCAATCTAGACAAATTGATCATTCTTAATACTAATACATTATAAAATTTAATTTTACACTTTAGATTAAATGGTGCTGAGAGTGATAATGAATTAACAAGGTATCTATTTTAAATCAATATTTCATATATTTTTTTCAGGAACTCTGTTTTACTGCAATAATATAAGAATACAATAACATAATAAAAACAGAAGTTAAGGCAAATCTGTCAACAAAATAATTTTAAAGAAAACGATATAAGCATAAATATTTCATAAAAAGTATTAGAGAGCGTTGCCAGAAAAGCAAATTTTAGTATTAAAGTTTAGTTGTTTAATTTAATAGTAAATATTTTTTGCTGTTGTGTATTATTTCTGAATATGTGATATTTTTTCTTCAGTATTTTTTTCGTTATAGATCGACCAAATAATTATTAAATTTGGAAGTAATTCATTGTTCCTTTGATCATATAGTTAAATAACTATTCGCATTTGGAGAATATATTGAAAATATGTATGTATCTATTTATACTAACCACGCATTGTATTTGAGATTTTAATCTTGAATTATCAAAATAATGTAAATCCTAATATGATATAGTAAAAGTGTTTTAAGCAAATCCTGGCAACGCTTGCTTTTAATTATTTTTTTGTCTTTGTCTAAAACTTTGTCTAACATCGTAAACAAGTCATCCAGCGCCTCCTCCGTCGTGCAATTGCTTTTACAAAATCAAACCCTTCGGAAATACACCAGTTACATTTTGAATAAAATTTTATTGATTTATATATAGTTTAATCGTTTTTAAAGTATAATAATTTTCTCACCATTTAGAGGTTAATGATTATTATATTTATTATTGTCCTAATTTAAATTATCTTAAAATTAGCATTTTTACAAAAAGGAGGCGCACGACTTATTATAAGTTGTATAGTTGATCTTGGCGTCTACTAAAAATTATATAATGTTACTTTAATCGATGTTCTTATTTTATTAGGTACTATATTAAGACAATATGAAACGAATTTATATATATAATTGGTAGAACGTCTTACAGTAACGCAGTTAATTAATAATTCATACTTTGTGAGGCAAAACTAGGTCCCATTGTAACTATTATTTGCTATTTGCTGAATTAGGCAAAAGCCGTACAATTTAAATTAGTTGTTTATTGACCAGTGTAAATCTGGTATTTGGAGTGTGACATTCTATAAATATTTATATAAACATTAAAGTCTTATATTTATTATTTTGAATGTCAGGCAAATGTTTTACCCTGCTTTTATCAAGAAACGCGTCCAAAACTTTCTTCAAAAATTGGTTCAAGAATAGGTTAAATAGTCAAAAGATTTGACCAGCCATAAATTTGCATCATATCATCTTACGAAACAAACTAACTACTGGGTATAGCAAAACTTTATTGTAATTTGTGGTCTGTGTCTATAGTACACCTTCTCCACTGCTGGATATAGCCCGCCCCATAATATATATACACATATTTATTAATAGGGAAGGCCTAATTCCAGTATTGGACGACCATAGGCTGAGATGATGATGATGGTATATATATTATGGGCCAATGGGTTTTCCAAAATTAGTTAATAAATTATCATAAACCTTCTCGTTAATCCCCGTCTAGGGGTGGCATTATTACTATATAGGCAAATTTTATATATGTGAATATATTGGAAGTCAAACTTCTCTAAATCACAATCCTGCATTTGGTACTGTAAGGTCGCAGTATGTTTATGATTAATAAATAATTAAAATAAAGTGTAATTTGTACACAACCAATTGGCGGCGATTTGTTTACATTCTAAAAGACTTCTCGCAAGGGTCTAGTGAGGACATCAGCCAAAAAAATAACCCGTAATTGTTTAAAAGGTGATAAGAGTTGGATTGATTCTATGGTGATCGAGTGGTTTAACACGTAACAAAACGCCGTCGAGTTATTAACTATTGGCTAAATTATCCTTAACTCAACCTTCTTACTCCATTAGAGAAGAAAGATATAGCAATCCTGTCTTCATAAATATTATGTTATGTGCCTGAGTGTCTAAGGGTCGATAAAATGATGCAGATTTATTGCAGAGTATTTTTTTTAGAAATCTTTAAGGTATGACAGTAATCTATATCTTATTTATTTTATTGGTAAAATGCGCTTTGTGGGGGTATTAAACTCAAAAGTTTATCACAGTTCACTTGTAAATATGAAATTCTACGATTTAGAAATTTACAAGACAATGTAACAAATTAGGCATCTATTTTATAAAACCATATAAGATGTGCCTTATTAGTAATAGGGATCATGGTCATTCAATAAATGAAAATATTCGTTTGGAGGTTTGAAAACATCAATACCAAATGTACAGAACTAAAATGATACGACTATCTTTTTTTTTTTTATGATAAAACCTAGTGATTGGGACGTGCGAAAGAAAGTTAAGAACTTTTATATTACTCTAAGTATTATATCAAGGCAGATGTGGTTTTTCCGCCGCAGCTGTTACTTGTGGCTTCCTGTATGGGATACTCTAATATATTTACTAAAAATTAATCTAATACTTATATACAATATTCGAAGGAATACCTATTTGCGTCAATAAAGATTAACTCAAAAGCTTCTATTTATAGCTTTCGTACATAATATATCGTTTAAGCAAAAGTCATAACGAGATAGGTGTAATCAGCTATTTTATGTACTTGCATATAATATAAAAGGTACCATGTCTACTTTTGAGTCTTTGGTCTTTTATATACATCTAAAATGCGTGGAATTTTAAACTTAGTTTAATCACACTATTCAAATCGTTGTACAAATCGTTTAATAATAATCACTGCATGAGACATCGATTTAAAACTATTATTGAAGCGTTTATTCTGCTCCGACAATATCTATGCTAAAGCAGCTATGAAAAATAATGTTCGTGAGCGGGTAAAGGTATTGTGCGATTAAAATAGGACACGCATATGTTTGCGTGCGGCGGGAGGAGTGGCACAGTTCATACGTCGGGCCTAAGCAGGTGCAGGTCTACGGCGACGTCTCGTCGCTGAGTGCGCAGGAGTCTCGGGGCGTGCGGTGGCTGAGTGGCGCCGAGCAGTGCGGCGTCTTCTGCGAGGGAATCCCCAGACAAATACCCTCTCTCGTCGCCCGCATCGCCTTCGCCCTCGCACCACGACGGTGACCCGGAACTCCCCGAGCGCGTGCCACCTGCCTCCGCTTCTGTCTCTACCTCTACTGAACAGCTTGCGCAAACTTCTGGGAACATATAATTGATATGTATTTTTATAATAATTAAAACTGTTATCGTATAGCATATATCTATAATATTAACGACGTCCAGTAAAATTGAAGAGATGTAGATGAATGTTACATACGTAATAGGATATGTGGTAATTGAATTTCTAGTAGTATCTAATTAACAACACATTGCTAAGGTTTTAACAAAAAAGTTTTAGCGATTATCTAAAAATACACAAAATAATTTTGAATTGGATGAAATAAGTGCTCATTAATAATGAGATGTAAATTTTAATTATTGAACTTAGTGTTTTTATATAATAGTTTTTTTCCCATCGCATCGCGAGGACTTTTGCCATGCCTTTTTATTGGAACAATAATAGGTATTGTTCCAAACATTGTTATGAACATGTTAAATGCACTGCCAAAATTATAATTTTAATTAAATTTAAATAAATTCGTAAAAAAAGTTTACGATAAATTATATTTGATTTTTCAAAAGACACTGGTAATAGTTTTTTGGAAGACAAATGTAGAAAGAAAAAAATAACGGTATTGTTATAGGTTTATCGATTTTAATGGGTAGGAATAGTGATAGAAATATACTTCTTTAACATCTTTCTTCATATCGTGCATTCGACGTGTGTACTGGCACATTTTTATTCAGGCGAGATATTGAACACCATTTACACTAAGAGGAACTCAAACCTTACGGGACTCGATGACAACTAAAAAATTCTGTTAGATATATTGTGTTGAGATAATTGGGGTAATCCTTTCATTTAAGTTTCAGTTTCATTAATGTTATAATAATTCCTGTTTTGTAGTTCTTGACATTAATTTAAGCATCCAATTTAAAAGACAGCTTTTTTTTCGCTTGTACTTCTAAATACGAATCTGGCTTGTTCTTGTTTGCAATATTTTGTTAATTTTAATTTTGAAACGTTATTTATTTCATAGTTTCGTAAAAAAGAGAAATTACAAATATTAAACAACTTTAGCGATAAGCGAATTTTTATGATTCACTACAATTTAGTGTAAAATGATCATGATGATTTATGTTTTATTCTGGTCACTGAAAGAGTTAGAAAAATTATTTTATCGTGGACCTAATTTTGTGTGGGTAGCTTTAACCTTCTGACGTGGAGATCATTTTTCGACCTACCTAGTGCCTATTAATACCTATATTGAATTTGAATGTTAACATGTATTGTGGCCTTGGTGTTACAAATTTATCTTATTTAAAATCAGGCCAAGTGTTATTTATTATTTATTGAATTGTGTTTTCGTACATTTAAATCTCATACTGTTAGGCTTACATTTTCTTTATTTTAAAAACTTTTATATAAAAATATTGTTGTTAGAAATTACCGTTACATTTTATTGTTAAAGTTATTTATTATAATTATAGTAATAGGCATAAAATAAATCTACGCATACAGTACTAGAGAAAAATGCATGCGATACTTTAAAACATACGATATGTATGTATGTTGTTTGTTTTGGTAAATTTTAGGGTTAATATAGAAAAAATCATGTATACTCCATAATGTAAATACTTCAACACAGCAAAAAATTTTGGAACTTTTAAAATAGAAATAAGTACATGGTAAATTTGTTGCGAGGAACTTAAAATATATGAGCTAAGGTCGGCAGATGTGGGTCGAGAGATAAAATGAGAGATGGTAGTACTAAATACGACACCTTAATAACACATTCAAAAAGAGCAAGAGGGGGGGCACAAAGAGAAACTATTATACACATTCCACACATCGATAGGGGAAAGGTTAGGACTCACGCAGCCGGGGCCGGCCGGTAGGGAGGGGGCTCTCCCGCGATGGCGGTCAGAGAGAGGTCGACGACGAATAGTCTTCATAAGATGCTGCAATTTTGTAATATTCGCATATTTATACCTATGGCAACGATTTTCAATTGGTTAATTAATAATTCAAGCCACTATGAGTTAGAACAATATCCAGACGGCGTTACGCAATAGCCGACTTATACTGTGCACGTCTATGTCATAACTGATACATACTTTGAATGTAAATCTTACATATGAGCAATAAACAGCAAGTCATATTAAACTTACATCATTAGATACAATCTATAATAATACAATAAGCGGGTTAAGCTAGAAATACACTACGCCTACATGTTGGAAGCGTTCGTTTGTGCTGCTACTCACGGACAGATGCCAAACTTATCTCGGCTGCTTCAATCGCGGCAGCAAGCATTAATCGATGCGTCGTAATTCACGAATTTACAAAGTGCGAGATAGTTTACTTAGAACATTCCGATTAATAATTAGTAACAGTGTATTAAATGATGAAATGAATGTATTTTTCACACATTTATGCATTTTATGTTTTTTCAAACACTGTCTACTGGTAGCTTTTTGGAAGCTTAATCGTTTCTTTAATTTTTATACCTGCACGAACGATTACTGATGTGCGTGTGATATAAAGTCTAATAAAAATATTTTGAAGTTTAAATGTACTTAATTTCTTGATATGTTAATATAAAGATATCCAGTAATGACTGCGAAATTAAATTGATAAATTTCTTGGCAAAAAGTTACTAAAGCTTAAGTTGATATGAGTACTAATGAACAAGTTGAAGAAGTACAATTTCTATATCGGTAAATTTAAAACAAAAGCTGGAATGTAAGGTTGATTTCTATAGTATAACTTTAAAACATAAAATTATAGGTCAAAAATTTAAATGTTTACTAAGCACCTTAGGATGCATGTTATTTACATGTATTACATACCAGTAGACAGCATTTATAAACATAAAAATAATTACAGATTCAGCCCTGGATGAATATTTGATATGCAGAAAATATTACTGCAGAGATTAGCTTTGTTACGTATGCTTAACTTACGGTAAAATCTAACTACGTATTTAAAAAGATTTATTTACCTGAGCTGTCAGTGGCGAGGCGAGGAGGCGTGTCCTCGCGGTCAGTCGGGACTACTATTACTACTTCATCGTCTCGAGGTGATTCATCATTTCTATTTGATGATGTCCTAGAATGATTATGCTTTAATATTTTACAACATAATAAACACATTTTGTTTGATCGGTACTTTTAAATTTGTTGTTTCATTTTCATGCGTTCTTTTCTATTTTTTTAAATATTAGTCTTGGATTGTTCTGGCATTCTTTAATATCTTTTATCATTCTTTTCATTTTTCCCTTCTTTTTATTAGTTTCCGGATATTAGTTAAACCTCAGACCGAAGAGGCCTATGGTTAGTAAATTCTGCAGTAAATTTCTAGGGCGTGAGAGATAAATGGATGACGGGATAAAAATGTGATGGGATAATGAAATAAAAATAAAAGGATTAATAGATTTATAAAATTCCACAGATCAGAAACTTACTTGACGATGACTTTTTTGCGCATAAATCTAGTCCCTAGATCAGAATACCCTCGGTTCATGGGGCGCTTATGGTGCGGCGCGGCCGGGGTGGCCGGGGCGGGGGTGGGCTCGTAGCCGCGCGCTACCGGGGAGTTGGGCTCCGAGCACTGCTTGTCGGCGAGGGCTGGCCGCGCGTGCAGTGAGCCCGATCCCGACCCCGAGCCGCCGCTCTCTTCGTTCGCCGTGCCGACCTTTCTCGTCCCCCGTCTGTCCTCTTCGTACATTTCTAATAAATGATCTAACTTACTTTCTATGTCATCTACCTGAAAGTTTAAAATAATATTTAAGGTTTAAAATATTTTAACTGTGAAACTATTACCGTAATATCGGAAATTTTGTTTGATAGTAATACAATTTTTATTAAATTATTTGAAAATTTATGAAATTAGACAACAATACATTACAATTTATACATTTAAATTGATGCCTCGTTGACACATAGACTAGAGTGTTATTATAAAAAAAAACTTTAATTAAGCGTACCTGTCTTTCAATTTTAACAACTCTGGAAGCTAGGCTGATTTTAGAAGCATAGACGTCTTTGGCCTTTGAGCCTTGCTTGCCGAGAATTTGATCTAACCTGAGGGTTATTGCAGAATTAATTTAAACACATTTGATACAGACGATAAAACATGTATACACAATATGAATAAATGAAGTACATACTAAAAACGTGAGCATTATGAAACCTGCTTTGTTTTCGTACAAGACACTAAAACAGGTGTTTATTCCGTGATTACCATTGTACAGTTATCCGAATTAATATTACAAAGTTATCGATGAATTAAACGCCGAATTCAAATTTCTCTCTTCAAGTTGCCTGCAACGAGAGGCACGGAATACGTTTGCCGCTTTCTTTAAGCCCGTGTGTTCCATTGCTATGCAACGGGTATCTTATAAATTTGCATAGATGATGCAAAAAAATGTTTTAAAATATAACCACAAATGTCCGTATAAACGTACTTAAAATATATTAATGAAAACATGTACTTGACATGGCCGAATAATGTATAACGAATTAATTGTTTGTATAATACGCGTAAAGAAAAATGTTTTTAGATGTATCGCTACGGCTCTAGACGAATCTGTTTATACCAAACTTAGGAACGTTGTAGTTTTAAAGTGAAAACAATAACAAAAGGCTAAAACAGAATTGTTTTGGGTCAATTTGTTTTAGCGTTCGTTAAAATAATCAAATAGGTCTCTAACAAGGCTTACTTTACATGTCTAGTAGTACGTGATTATAATATGTAATTATTCAAAGAGATTAAAACAAGATACAAAAAAATTCGAATCTTATATGAACTTAAAATAGCTTTACCAATCCTAAACCCAAAGATGTTAAAAACAGTTTTTCAAAAGTATTTAAACTCAACATGCCAAAAACGAATTTTATTTTTTAAACAGGTCGTTCAAAACCAAATACTTTTTTACTGATTTTATTACTAATATCTCTTCAAAGAATTCATCTTTATATTCTGTGTACACTGTCAAGCAGCCAAATCGACTTACTTCTGCAAACATCATTCATTGAGAATTAAAAAAAAAGGAAGTGGATAAATTAAAATTAGCCTGATGATTAATCTTGATAGTTTTATAATTATGCTTGACATTAGTTCTGTATTAATTGAATATTGGTGTATGAACGTCATCTTCAAAAATCCGATTTGCGTAGTTGCAGAGAATTGTTTTTGCGCTATAAAAACCGGCACAAATAGTTTAATCTTTCCAGTAATTTAGGAACGGTACCGGAGACATTTTTAGAAATTACTATAAATCATTTACCATCTCCATGATGATATTACCCCAGAAAAAGCTGCTCAAGTTGTTTTTGTTTAGTGGCAAAAGGGCAAGTCAGGGAGAAGTTGCTTAAAATTTTTTATTTTTTTACATTTTAACGTCGTAACACTTAATTTGCATTCTAAAAATAAGTATTAACATCAATAAATTAACATTACTTTTTCCATTAATTCACTGATTTTGGTTATTAATAATAACAAATACATATGTACACAAAAAGTTTAATTTTAACTTGCGACATTTTCCATTGATTCACTGATTTTGGTTATTAACAATAAGAAATACATATGTACACAGAAAAGTTTAATTTTGACTTGCGACATTTTCCATTGATTCACTGTTTTTGGTCAGACAAAGACCATACAAAGGCCTTACAAAGGCCTACAGCTACACATTCATAAACTTTCGTTTGCAGTAACTATACAACGAAAAAACTCTAGATATAAGTTGTATTTTGCGTTTCGCAAAATGCTATATGCTATATCACACTTTTTTTTATAACAGAAGGAGGGTAAATGAGCAAACGGTCACCTAAGTGACCGCTACCCATAGACATCTGCAACAAGCATTTGCGAATTGCAAATGCGTTGCCTACCTTTAATAGACAGAGGAGGGGATAGACAGAAAAATCCTCTTTCCCTTCCCACCCTATTCTAATAAATAAAGGTGGTAACAAGGTGGTCTGTCTCTCACTAACTAATATCTCGCATTTATCTACGAAAAAACAAATTACAAAACACTAATTTAAATCATTTCAAATAAAATGATAAATACTTTTTCGAAAAAAAGTATTTCAAATGTAAAATAGAAACAGGCATTTTGCATTACAAATACTTTTTGGTAATTACTTAAATACTTTTGATACAAACTTCAGCTTGATGAACATTGAATTAGTACTTTATTTCTCTAAAATTAAAAATTTGTATAAGCATGCCTCCAATGAAAAAATTAGACTTAAATAGCACGGTCATATACTTTACCGAGAGGCATCTTTTTTGCTTCTTCGCATCTCTACAAAATATATAATACATTATGGTCGGTTATGATAAGCGGACGTGTCTATGTATATATCTAGGAAAGGTAGATTTTTTATACTTCTACATACTACATGTTTTTTTTAAAATATTTACTCGTATCTTTTAGTATTTTTAAGTCATTCTGCGCATCTACTTACTAACAGTTGAGTGTATAACGTCCAAAAATTTTCATCTTTCATCAAGAAATAATTAATGATAAAATCTAAAATTTTTACGCACAATTGTATTCGGATTTTTGCAACGTTCATAATGCCCATATTTTTCAGTACAATTACGATTATCAATATATCATAATGAAACATATAAGGACTGTGTATAAGAATTACTAAATTTTATTATTACACATAAATGATTCATGTCAATGCTAATTATATAGTGATAGCGTAGATGTCGTGCAAAGCTCTAGTAACAAAGCTAAATGATTGTCGTGCACTGGCGACAGTTATACTCAAGGAAACATTACGTAAACAGAGCAGTTAGAGCCAGAAGGTAAAAAGATTTTTTCACAAGTATACTTCCGAATTTAATTACGAAGTTTGAAAAATTATTGCGACGTATGTGTTTAAGTATTAGCGCTTGTTGTTTTTTTCGTTTAATATTATAAAAATTTGAGACTCAATGCGATTCCAAATTGTGGAAACGATACAAAAGTAAACGTTTGAAAACTGAATAGATAAATTGTGAAAGAGAAAAAAACTATTTTTATTTATTTGACAATTACTACGTTCTCAGTATTTATATTATGCAGTTTTATTATATATATATATATATA
>DWLR01002673.1:0-14926 GCA_018246295.1 Papilio alexanor hazarajatica | reverse complement strand
ATGGTGCTTACATTATTGAGAAATAATTGTATTTAGTTCTCTAAAAAATAAAATAATCTTGTACTGTGAGATGGCGGTTTTATTAGTAGCCAACCTAATATTATATATATTTACTATATACTATTATTAATTATTTAAATTAACATCAAAGGCTTACGATATAATCGCCTATATCTGCTAACAAGCAATAGTAGACTTAATACTCACTTGAGACGCAGACAACCGATCACTTCATCCACAGTAGATATTTTAGACAACCTTACATAAATCGATGTCTCAACATTTGCAAGTGAAGCTACCAATCAATCATATTCACCGTTACGTCCTAACTTATAGATACTCAATCTTCAATTAGCATACAGTTAAAATACAAACATAAATCGTTTGATGTATAATATAATGCATGTTATATTAGAAACAATTTAGAACACGGAATTGATATTCGCAATTGAATTTTGTCATCTCCCTGAAACAGAATTAATATTGCGTAATTCTATTTGAACGTACATACATTTTCGTGTTTCGCTAAATGTTATTGCAGTGTACAAGGGAACGAAACAAATTTATTGTTAGTCTAAAAAGAAATAAATAAAGTTTTATAAAATGGAAGAAAAGTTTCTGTTTATTTCTATCGATCCTAAAGACAGCGTTACTTCTTCTTACCGAACTTTTTATTTAATTTTTTTTTTACTGACGAAGGTAAACAAGGGAAAGAGAAGACCCGGCCCAGGTCACTTTTCTGCGACAAGACAAGCTGTCTTGGGTTTCTGGGTAATTGGGCTTACTTGAGATCTCTTTTTAAATAACTTAAAAAAAAAAAACAGGAGGTTCTCAATTTCTTTGTCATTTATGAATCTATTTCAAGTTTGGATTTTAATGGATTTTGGACTTTTAAATAAAACTAGGTGTTGCCCGCGGCTTTGCACGCGTTCTTTTCTTATTTTCCTAGCTAGTTATTATATTAATTTCGATAATAAATACCATGTATCAAAAAGTTAAAGTGTCAATACCACGACAACTGATATTGTAAATAAAGCTTTTTTTTATTTCTTAAAAAGGGAATTATATGAAATGTATTATTCAAACTTTGAATTTTGTTTTGTTTTTGTTGAAAATGGTGAAAGATTATGTATTAGACTATTACCGTTGTTTTATTAACTTTTATCATTTACATAAACATTGGTAGACCTCGTAACGGTGAGAGGTCATGGTTTAGGATTTACGCGAAAGAGCCAAGAAACCGCATAACGGATGCGTGGCAATATTGCGTGAGCACGCCGACCGCCGATATTCTACATTTTGGAAACATCGTTGGGTGAAGATTATTAATACTAGATTGGTCTAGTTGAGCATTATAAGGGGCGTTAATGTACTCAGACCCATAACAGATATAAGTAATACAAAAATTACATATAATAAAGATTTTGGGATGAGATAATTAAAAATATTTGAACAATATTCTTTTGTTTATATATCACAAGGTAATATAATTAATATTACAGGGCGTTATTTTACAGAGGTATAAAACTTTGTAATGGAATAAAACAAAGATGATCTTTTTTTAATTGACATGAAATTTACTTTATTCGAAAGATAATCTTCTGGCATTATATTTTAAATATGACTTCTGGCATATGACCGCCACGGCTCATATGCCACGGACGTAGTCTAATCTGGAGGTCCAATTTTCGATGACTTTTGCCAACATTTGTGGCCATACATCGGCAATAACGCGACGAATGTTGCCCTCCGAGGGGTCAATCGTTTCAGGCTTATCGGCGTAGACTAGCGACTTCACATATCCCCACAGAAAATAGTCTAGCGTTAAATCGCACGATTTTGGAGGCCAATTCACGGGTCGAAAACGTGAAACTATGTAGTTACCAAACGTTTCCCTCAATAAATCAATTGTGGCACGAGCTGTGTGACATGTTGCGTCGTCTTGTGAAACCACAGCTCATGCATATCATGGTTTTTCAATTGATGAACAAAAAAGTCAATAATCATGGCTCTATAGCGGTCATCATTGACTGTAACGTTCTGACCAGGATCGTTTTTAAAGAAGTACGGACCAATGATTCCACCAGCCCATAAAGCACACCAAACAGTCAGTTTATCTGGATGTGATGGTGTCTCAACATACACTTGAGGATTATAATTACTTCAAATATGGCAGTTTTGTTATTGACGTATCCATTCAAACAAAAGTGAGCTTCATCGCTAAACAAAATTCGCTTATAAAAATCGTGATCAACGGCAATCTTGTTTTGAGCCCATTCACCGAATCTACGTCTTGCTAGGTGATCAATTCTTGCACGAGTTGGATTATGTAAGCACGCAAACCAAGATCTTTCCGCAAAACATATATCGAATTTCTGTGCACGATGGTGAATAGACTGCTTCAGGTTTTCCTCTACGCTACGCTCTACAGCAGCAATGACTTCTTCTGTACGCATTGAACGACGTCTTTGTGGATACGTATTATCATTTAGAGTAAACGTCGTGCGAAAGCGTTCCATAGTTAATCGAATTAATTGCTCTGATGGACGATTATGTTGACCGTAACATGGACGTAGTGCGCGATAAGTATTTCGAACAGAACCATGATTTTCAAAATAAATTTACACAATTTGGAAGCGTTGTTCAAGCGTCAGTCTATTTATGTTGAAATGCCAAACCAAACTAAACATAAATCACTTGACAGCTGACAAAATGGCTGCCAGTCAAGAAAGTGTTGCCAACTTAAATTTCTATACCTCTATAAAAACACTCCATATTTCAAAACATATTACCTACTGGTAATATTTGTTATCATAAAAATGAAACTAAAAATTATAGGGAAACTTTTAGTGTGGAGATTTTATTAACATAGTAATAAAAAAACAGTTCAAAAGAAAACTCGAAGAGAGATTGGTTAATTCTTCTGACCGATAGAAAACATCGCGTTACTCACTGTCGAGTCAACGGTAGAGCATTTATCTGTCTAGATAATGAGTTGAATTTATCGATAAAGGCCCCGAAGTAAGCATCGTAGTATAATAGTAATTCTCTAGTTAAAACGGATTATACAAAGAGTAGACATAAGATTTGGAAATGAGATCGTAAGCTGCTCCATTGAGATTGCAATTCCTTTTGTCAGGTTAATGTCGCGGTGTTTGGTTAGTTAAAGTATCCAATGTTTACGAGTATGTACGTATATTTGTATGTATGTATGTATCCCACATACATACAAACATACGTATATTTGTATGTATTTATGTATCCCACTTACATACATACATATATACATACGAACATACGTATGTTTTTTTATTAGAGGGAAAAACTGCAATTCCGCACCGCCATACGCGGGAGCTACACGTCTTGTGAGACGGACTCGACTTATCGGTGCTCACCTATCGTGAAGCCCATACCTACTAAAAAAAACCCTTTCTATGGACTTTTTTAAACCCTTACGAACCTGGGGTTTTCAAAAGTGTAGGTATGTATGTATGTATGTCAGTTCCATTGTGACATCCCAGAGCCTGAGCTGCTGGACCGATTTTGTAGAGTGAGGTTTCATTTAATTCGGATTTGTCTCCAGAGTGTCACAATGGTACAGTCAGTCGGGCTTATTTTTCCTGGGCTTTTTATTAAATATCCGTTTTCGATTTTCATTCAAATCAAAACAGCTCTAATTTTTTAAAGTCGTAAAACGTAATAGAAGTAGTACCCTATTCTGTGTATATGTTACGGTCAAAGCCAAATAAGGTAAAATAAATAGTCCGCCACTTGTTGTATATTAAAACAGAATAAAAAAAATAAGGCTCGCAGTCCATTTATAATATTTCACATTGTATCATCACGTTATTAATTGGTTTTCCGGTCGAAAATGAACTGGTTGAATGTCGATAAATTGGATGGAAAAGATAACGTTTGATGATATCATCTATAAGTATATATTATATTTTCTACGTATTAAACATTACTTTATCAAATTCAAAAACCACACTATAAATAAAATTTTAATCAGACGCAGGTAACATTCACTTTAAAATATTTGTTTACAGCATTGTTTAGTTTAAAATTGTGAGAGCCATACAGCTACAAAATATGTAACCAGTATAAGCTTAAATATAGGCGTCGGCTGACCGGTTGGCGCAGTGGCAAGACACTTGCCTTTCGCGCCGCAGTTCGTGGGTTCGATTCTCACACAAGACAAACATTTGTGCGCATGAACATGTTTGTCTTGAGTCTGGATGTAAAGACCACCGGAGGACGGGCAGCAGCGTCCTTTTCTTAGTACGGTGGAACATACTGCAATCACCAACCCGCCTGCCAAGCGTGGCGATTATGGCACATTTCCCCCCAAAGATGCGATCAATAGGGGAGGCCTACGTCCAGCAGGTGACGATAATAGGCTGAGATGGAGATGGATAGGTGTCGTAGCTTTCTTCAGCTTTGCAAAATGAGGTTGTATTTTATCATCTAGGAACAGTTCCAGATTTAGTGACCACTTACTCTGCAACTGCAAACGAAATCCTTTTAAAAGCCCATCTACTTCGACTGCGAAGAAAGTAACTCAATTGCGTTATGTAACTTCGTCTACTGCAATAAGTACATATTGAAGTAACTATCATGGCAGCCAAGAAGTAGTATTTATTTTTAAGTAACTTAAGAATAGAAATACCTTTTTAATCGACTTATAAAAGAAGGAGATACTCAATTCCCTTATTTTTTTTTGTTTTGTTTATGATCTTCGTTATTTATAAACCGAATTCAATTTTATTTTTGTTTGAAACATTTGTAAGGACAAGGGCCCCATTTAATTTTCAATGTCATTGAACTTTGTGCATGAATTGATTTGTAATGAGACTTTCCGCGGCTATAAATGAATTAATGGATTTCAATAACATTACACGAATTTGAATTTGGTTTTGTTTTTGTTCATAAAGTCAATAAAAATTAATTTAGGTATCGACATGTGATGTGAAATAAAAAAAAAATCAAAGACTATAATAAACATTAAACAACCGACACAGACGGTTTTTAGTTTTATTTATTATATTTCTCAAGTGGATTGCAAGATAGATGCGTTATACGATCGCAAGTGTTGTAAAATGCATTATAAGTTTCATGAACGTCGCAAACTCATCATTCGGTTCAGTACGCGTAAAATCGTTCCGCCGACAAAGGACATTAAATTTAATATTTATTAAAACAACCGCGTATCCCGATGTATGTACGGTGCAGGTTAAAAGCAATGGCGCTTGGAAATGCCGAATGCCAGTCGAATAAATTTATTTCCCCTGAGCCCGGTTCGTGAACTCGTGCGAGCTTTTGTCAAGTGAGTTTTCTAATATATGTTGGTACATATTTTATTTTATACGATTATCTATGTTTTTGACGTGCGTAATACTCAAAAAAAATATTAAGAATGGAAAAAAATTATCATTTCATATGTTTCTCGAAATTAAGTTTCAACTAGTAGTTAATTTAATAATTTAACTGTATCGCAATGACACTAGGGGAAATAATCCGAATCGAATAACACCTCACTCTTTAAAATCGGTACAACCGCTTAGGCTACAGGAGATCACAATGGAAAGAATATAAATCCATACACATATGTATGTGTATGTATTTATATTTCTTTGCGGGTATATACTGGGGAAAAACTTTACCCTCCTAAATTCAACGATGTAAATTGGGAACGTGCAATTTTTAAACAAACGAAAACTTCAAGAATATTATAAAGATGTTCTGATCACTGACAAAATGTGACGGTCTGTAAAATCCGCATATAAACAAAAATTAAATTATTATCATAGAATTTAGCTAACTGAGCGATCACTAGTAAAGTATAGATATAAACCAGGCGTCGCTTTGGCTTAGTGCCACGCAACATGATGAATCGGCAACGAGCGTGCAAAATCTCTTTTATAGAAAATGTTTAATTTCACACAGCTAAATTCTAAATTCCTTCACACTTCAATACGCGGAAACATTAATATTGCACTATACAAAATTACGATTTGTAATGTCGGTTGCAATCTCAAGTTATGTCAATATCATTGATAGGAAATCGAGTGGGTAATCGATTCAGCGGCATACTCATAGAAACACATCATCGTAATTACACTCCGAAACGTCTCTAAATGTACATACTGTAATATGTTCATATACTTTAAGATACTGCAATTATAATTGATTGTAAAATATATTTATTCTCAGTATGATTACCAATTTTGTTTCATCAACTTTAAGACCTAAAAGTTAAGGATATGAACTAATAAGATAGTAGATCCAAATCTGCCACTATACTGTTGTCATAGCATAGGCTTAAGCTAAGATGGAATAGTTTCAAAGTTACAAATAAATAGATATTATTTCGCATTTATATTCGAACCTATAACTTTTAGAGGGCACCTAAGACTTTAGGTGATTTCTTTAAGGGCTCCCCTTAAAGGTTGGGCATTAATGGTACAGTAAAACGGCATGTTTTAACTCATGAAATGATCATAAAATATAACATAATTGTATATGCAACAATATTCTATTTGATCTTTACGTTTCCCACAGTGTTTCAAAGCCTCTATGGGTATAAATAAACGCTAATTTTCACATCGTCTTTACGAACATACAGCACGTTGAATAGGCGTATAACATAAGATCGTAAGATTTCAAATAATACAGCGACGACTCGTTAGACAACCCTAACGAGTGAGTCATTAACTCAAATTGTTATACTAATTAATATGATTGATGAAAGCAATTGCTACAACGATTTAAATCTGAAAAATCTTTTTACATTTTCTATGTGTAGTCCAAAAGCGACTTAAGAATTTCTTTTCAAAGAAACCAATGAAATTATAGCTTACAATTTTTAATGTTCCTTAATGAATATGCATAAAAACCATTAGAGTATCTCCAGAATTGTTTGTTTGTATTTCAATATTCCCGCCCTTATTAATTTAGAAATATTTATAACCCTTTCAATAATAATATTGTAAATTTATCTTCTAAGCTTAATATTTTTTAATGTGAAACATTAACATTCTTCTATATTTTCCCTTATTTCTTTTTTCATAAGTTCATTATTTTTCTTGTGAAGAAAGCTTTAGGTGTCTATTTAGGCCACCTTGTCATCATACAAGTAAGCAAAAAATCTTTTAGAATGCCGCACCGGGCACTCATGGATGTAAGGCAGCGATTAAAATCGTTAGAAAATGAGAAAAAACTTTGTATACCCTCAGGCCTTCGTTAAAAATACTGTGACGCCCATTGAGATAAGTATGTGAATTTACTTGACGGCATTTCCCTAAATAAAAGGTTATTTACTAAACAAGATTAAATATAATTTTGTTGTTGCACGACTTCATAAAAAGGAGGAAGATCTCAATTTGCTTGTATTTTTATTATGTTTGTTACATGTCGTTGATGTTGTTGTGGGTCCCATTTAGTTTTGAACGTCATTGAACATCGAGTTGCGAAGATGTACCGAAAATTGACACATCGGTAGATTTAAGGCAAGCTCTGTTTGGGTTTAATGTATTTGTAATGAATGAATACACTTAATGACGTAAAAACAATTACACATTTTTAAAGTCGGTTTTTGTTTTTGGCAAAAAGTTATCATTTTCTAAATTCGCTATAACACTATTTTTTTATGCTAAGCCTTAAAAGTACGTTGTCGGTCATAATTTTTCTGATACTTCATTTTTGTTCAAACAAGGTAAACAGAAAAATACTTTCTTATATCATTGAGTGTAATTTGTTTTAATTAATATGCGTAATACAAAACATAAAAAAATACGCCCTAATGTAAATCAAATATTTTTATTTAATAAATCTTCAAATAAGTATGCGTATACAAAATATACCCTGGAACATCAATACAATTTTATTTAATATAAATACAAAATATATATTTCCCCATTTCACAAAAGTATTACACAGATAATTGTGAACAAACCACAAAAGCTACAATATCCTATATTCTTTCTTTGTAATGTTACAGGAGAACGAATGGGAGAGAAGTGTCGGTTAGGTTAGGTTAGGTTAGAAAAGATTTTACAATCCTCCTTCAAAATATTAAAGTACTATTCAAATCAGATTTCAAGCCATAATCTTGCCTTGTAATTTTAAAAGATTACTGAAAGTTAAAACCCTTTAAACATGATTAAGTTCTTATAATTAATTTAACATTATTACTTTTTTATTCATAAATTTAGATACGACTCACGAACTATGGTCCTTAGGAGCTGACGACGAACAGCACGACAGGTGAACCCGCGGGGCATAGCTAGTTTTAATATAAAAGTAAAGAAAATATCAGAACCTATAATAATATTAGAAATAAGAAATACTTCTTTATTTCTACTGGGTTCATTCTTAAACTTCCGAATTGATTGTTATAATTCTTTCATCATTAGAAAGCTGACATTATTCAAAAGTACAAGCATGCAATGTATTTTGTCTTATCGTGTTACGTTACGATACTATGGGCCAACTGCAGCAATGGATGAAATTCTCTTAAAATTAAATCTAATTCTGTTCCTCTCTCTGTCCAAGTCAACAAAAAATTTATATTGACTTTTGAAATTCAGTCAGAAAATTGGAATCAGTGGAACTAGAGTTCCAGCTCAACAATACAATAACTTCGATGAAACGAAATGGCACGTAAAATTTATTTATTCGCGTCATCGTGGTAAATGATAATCGAAAAGAGTGAATAATTTTTCGGATGGCGTGCGCTTAATTTGTTGACTTGTGCGAATAACGTGTTACGCGTTTTAAACTTATTAATTTGATTACGCAGTCTGTCAATACCAGTGTTAGACTTGAAAATCTCGTTTTTCGATCTCGGTAATTTAATGGATTGGATGTATTTTGACGGATTGGAAATTAGATAAATTGCAAATACTTTGTTAAAAACTGTTAGTATTTTAACGGATTAATAAATGTTAAAAATTGCGTCTTTACATTGCACAGAAAGAAAATTATACATGATAAAGAAAATCAACAAATCGGATATGGATTTCCACTTTTTAATATGTCTAAATGAGTTTTATTTTAAAAATATTAAGGCGAATTTGATTTATTTAGTTCTGGTAGTCTTATTTTGGTTGGATAATGCAAGAGTTCCTAAGTTTTTTTTAATTTAATTTAATTAAAATTCATATTTGAGTTTTAAGCAATTTTAAAATAAAATGAAGAACAGGGTACAACAGACCTTAAATTAACAGTAAATATTTCCCCTTTAAACGATTGTATCAGAGTTTATTCACACACTATAATAATATTATTATTAAATTAAGCCGTGATATTTATTGAAAAAATAATTATCATAGAAAAGTACAATCAAAGCTAAAGTATTCTGTGAGTATTTTATACGCTATCGGTTCATGCCCGGCGTCGCCTGGGTGAGTATGATATAAAGTTTATCTATTTTTATTACATCTGGTTAATGAATATGATGAATTTGTAATGATAAGAGTATAATTGAAAACCACTCAATGTTTTTTAAAATTTACCCATTACTAATGAAAATTATCTTCTTTGTAAAACATCAGTAAAGAATGTAGACATATAAAACTTTTAAAATATGTTACGAGGCCTTGACACATATTTTTGAATTTATTTTAATGAGTCTTTATATAAAGTAAATTGTTGAGATTTTTATATGTTAACTATTAATTTGATATAAATTTTGTTAAACAGTAATGTCTTTTTTATGTATGTTATAACGCCTAGCAAATAACAGTCTTATAAGAGCCAGGCTATATTTACATAATTATTCCATCGTCGCCAAACTCATATCGCACTATCCAAGTAAGCTTTTCGGCCATTAGATAACTCATTCACATTAACATTGCACGCATTACATAAAACAACAAAAAACTTTTTTAAATTTTCACGTATGATAAATGATTAAATAAATAAATTAAAAAAAACTCGCCTAAATCGTCACGATACTCGCCCCCCTACTGGAGCAAATTATAAAACACCCAACCACAAAAAACCTACAAACACTTCACACAAAGTTTTTCACTGAATTATTTAATGTAATCTTTTACAGTTGTAAGTCATCAAAGGAGTACGCCGACAAAGACGGCGCGCGTTTACATAAGCGCACTAAGGCCGTACCGACGTGCTTTCACCAACGCGTTATCGGTCCGTCTGCCAATTCGGCTCGCTCCGACCCTCCTACATAGTCCTATAACTGCATTGCGACCTTACAGCCTATAACATAGAAAATTAACGTTTAAGGCTTCCCCTTTTCTGTTCAACTCGCTTATCTGATTTGTCGTCTTTGAATGCAAATCCTAACTAGAGTTCTAAACTTAACTAAATTTCATCTATCTGATTGGGCTGGCATGCTTCTAGTTCAACCAAATTTAATATTAATTTGAAATAAATTTAAATTAAATAAATGAAATTTGAGCAAAGAAGAAGTCTATAGAAATCATTCTAAATTTTCCTCGTTATTATCGGTACCTAATAATTATAATATTATAATTCCACTGGCGATAAAATCCTAGATCTAAAATAAAGCATCTTTTAGCATAACATTGGAACGACCAAAAAACCCATATGGTCGTTCCAGTAGTTTAATGCAAGTCAAATAAATTCATACATAATTTTTCAAGTTAGAGAAAATACCTAGATGTCATCTGCGACTCAGCTTCTCTGCTCATGTGACCCGGGTCAGGAATCGTGCACCGTTCATCCTAGGCCATCTATTCCTATTATTTAATAAAAAGAGTAAAATGTCCCTACGGAACAAGATGACACTATAAAGCAGTAGTGCGTCCTGTTATGACGTATGCTAGCCCGGTATTCGCGCACATAGCCCCAAAACAAATACACCGACTTCAGGTAATTCAAAATAGATTTTTGCTCAGGGCCCCGGGGGAACCTTGGTTCGTGCGTAATATTGACTTACACGTAGACTTAGAGCTGCCTACCATAGCCCAATACATGAAGTTGGCGTCTTGTCAATACTTTGACTCTGGTGTTGATCATCCTAATTCGTTAGTTGTGGGAGAAGCGTTGCTGGAGTTTCTTCCTCCACTTCATGTTAGCTGTAATAATAATTCTAATCTGATAATAGCATCCGATCAAGCCGAGGCTCGGCCCTCTCGGGCACCCTCGAGTCAGAAGGCTAAACGCGTAATGAGTGACAGCCCAAGCCGAGGTCTCCTCTCGGGGACCCTTGTCATTCCAGGAAGCGTCCACCGAAGCGATCTTAGGGCTCGGCGGCCTACTAATCCGGTAAAAATATAAGCAAAGTAACGACCCGAGCCGAGGCTCCCGAGTGAACCCTCGAGCTTAGTTACTCTTACCTTAGCCTTAAGCTAGGCGCCTTCAGCACTCTGCCGCCTCAAGCCCGGCGTAACTGTAAGTGCCTCCTTACTTTACCTTGAGTAAACAGTGGAAAATCAGTCACAAAAATAATTCAAGTTACAGTTGCACTCTATCTCACAAACCGGATCTCACCGTTTGAGTTAATTAGAATGAAAAGTACACTTTCTTAAATAGAGGTTAACTTTCTATCTAAAGAAATCTTTTTTTTTTAAATTAACTATTTTACAAATTTTATAACATAATACTTTAGAGACGTCGCCATCGCCTCAATAAAGGGTAATTTCGAGGTTTTTCTTATTTCGGTTCTCTCACTTGTCATTTGGACCAAATTTCTTTTTTCATCAAAGAAATTTTATTGTATGTTAAACAGAAGTAAAATTACTAGAATTTCTATAGTATTTTTTTTTTCACTGAGATTTTCAAAGGAAATATGTGTTCCAAAAGGACGGTTTTTTTTTTCTAATCTTTCCAGCCGACCCGAAAGGTTACAGTCGTTGGCCTTGGTAATTTGCCCCGCGATTTTTTTAAGGGATCCTAAGTAGTATCAAGTTTGAAATTGTCGGATTTAACAGATCAATCTACAAAGCCGAGCAGCAGTTGCCGGACCTGACTACTAGAAACAAGTTTGCACTCATTATAATATTATCACGCGGTAAAATCAAATAAATTATATGGACGAAGTAAGAACAGTTGTTAAATGACGTATCCGTGGAAACTCGACTGCCATTATGAACAATTTTCAATTGACGTCAACTAGAGAAGATCGAGAGATAAGCCTAATAAAGTTTCCGACTCGTTTCCCTTAATGGACGAGATTTGAGTGGCAGCGCCATAACATAGCATCGTTTTATTACTGTCATCGAGCTTTCCGCAGCTTTTGTGGTAATTTAATCGTTTCCTATATAGCCGGTGACAATTATTGCTGGGCTTTTTCCTTTAACAGATTTTTCTGTAATGAAAAATTGGGCGTCTCATTGCCATTTATTATTCATGTCTCAATACAACTAAAAAGATAAGCATTTACGCTCATTATCAAGACGGGTAAACAGAATAAAAATTTTCATTCTACTGATCGTATTCCAAAAAAATCATTTAATTCATTTACAATTTTATTTTAATTTACAAAATTTAAATACTAAAATTACTGAATTTTTACGTAAGTATGAGATTCATATATTTTTAGAATAACATTACTCGAGATAAAGAATTTAATAATATATCATATCTACGCAGTTTGTTGCTAAATACGCATATTCTGAAATAACTTTGATTGATATCATCCACTTTGAGAAATATTTATTTGCTCCGCAACCAAATATCTATTCCCTAGAAATATGTGTTTTACGTAGCAGTTTATTGAAAAAATCACAACCACATAGAAAATCTACTCGGCACAGTTTAACTCTTAACTATATAGTATCACATAAACTTTTATAATTTGATAGACTATATACAAAGACAATTTATTTATATATAAGTTTTGGTACTATCTGAAAACAATAATACCATGAGCGACTAAAATATATATAAACATTTATTTACAATTGCTATGCAACTACATCTGACTTTGAGGCCACATAGCACTTAAAGGTATAAAACTTTTAAGTGCCTTTTTACTTTAACGAATAACTGCCACACATGCAAAATAGCAAGACACTTGCATAGAATGCGACGCGTCACATATATTTCAGCCCTAGTTTGTGTAATGAGTAAACTACTATTTTCGTTCGTCATAGATTACTTTATGACGATTTATTTTTTGGCCAATGTACAAGAATGCCGTATGTACATATGTTTCACCTCCTCAGCCTATGATCCTCCACTGATAGGTCTTCCCCATTGATCGCATCATTGGGGGAAATGTGACATGATCGCCACGCTTGGCAGGCGGGTTGGCGATCGCAGTATGTTCTACCGTACTAAGAAAAGGACGCTGCTGCCAGTCCTCCGGTGGTCTTTACATCCAGACACAAGACAAATAGACATGTTCATGCACACAAATGCGGCGACCACGACCTGCGGCGTCAAAGGCTCGTAGGATCGTAGGTCTTACAAGTACTAAATTATTTTCCTATTATTTATTTATTTTACTTATTTATGTATATGTAATATATTTTAAAAATCGACAAAATACAGATAATCTGAAATATATTGTGTAAAATAGTACGCCACTGACTGCGAAGTTCCTATGACTATCTAACTATTTAGCGAGAGCTTCTTAAGATGTTGGTCGAAGCACTTCGCGATTAATCTGTTCGCCGAAACAACTATCGGGATAATGGTAGTCGATTTCATACCCCATATGGCGGTAACCACGTGCGCCAAGTCAGTGTATTTCATCAATTTTTTTCTCGGCTTTCACAAGATTCTCGCCATGTGGAATAGTGATATCGACTAACATCACACGACTGTCCGGCCTATTGACGACAATAGTCCTATCCGTGATAATAGATCGGTCCCAGTAGAGCGTGATATGCCTATTTTCCAGAACCGGTGAAGGCTGGTATTGGTAATATGGTACCTCAGTATCCACAAAGGCATATTTAAGGGCAATTAATATTATCAATATTAATATTATTACCTACTAGAGATTTTATCTCGTTAGTTCATATTAACTTTATTTCCTAAACCCGTAAATTAGCAATGCATTTTACTTATCCAATCATACAGGTAAATGCGATTAATAAAAACATCAAAGTTTCTTCTGCACTAATAGAGCTCCAATGAACATAGCGTAACATTAAAATAAAATCATCTTGATTTATTTCGACAAAACTAAGCGAAACAACTTCATCTCCCCGACACACTCATAACCCTCAAATAAATAAGGCGCAGCGGCAATAAATGCGAAAAACGATTACAGATCAATGAAGCGTGGCTTCCCTCTCGGGGCGCAAATAAAGCCCAAGTACACACTTCAAATATGCTTTTCTTAATCGTTCTCATAAAACAAAGATCAGCCCGCGGTCTCCCTCGTACGGTGAAAAATAAAAAAAATACACCCCTTGCTCATATTGCCCGTCTATCATTATAAAGTTTAAACACAAGTTTCTAGTTAAACAATTTAGTTTAATGTAAATTGCTGTTACTTGCCTGTATAAATAAAAATTAATAAGTTACTTGATCTTGAATAAACAGATTGATTCTGTTGAGACCCAAGATTGAATTGAAATTTTGGTACGGAAATCTAATTTATAAAAATAAAAATGACTTTTTCGTTTTCTGTGAAACTTTACGCACTATGCTTTGATAGTACATTGACTTTTGAGATTTCTTACTCTACGTGGCATTGCATGTCAGGTTCGGCTTTAGAAATTTATTTGAGTTGTGGCTGCTACTGTATTGTACAATTAAATTGTATTTACCTCTTTTAACTTACATCTCTCTATAAGTACTTAAAGTAATAAAATAAATAAATATATCACTCTTTTTTAGGAAAAACTTGTCTAGTAATAACTAGGAATCTTATCTAGTATCCTATCGACCATATTGACACGGCGTTAAAGTAATTTCATGGGATATGAGTGTATAAATATTTGTAGCATGGTCTTTTTACAAGACTGTGACGACTGGTTGT
>DWLR01002672.1:0-14927 GCA_018246295.1 Papilio alexanor hazarajatica | reverse complement strand
TGTTAAGTGGTAATATGGTCGAAAAATGTTACACACTAGTTTAGGAACAGCCTATTCACTCTTCTCTTGATGGTACCAACGTCATAATTTTACGGAAACACCGACGGCGGCAACTTGTTTCAATTCTTTGCCGTACGCACGATGAACGATGATTCGAACCGCTTCGTTCGAAAGCGCGGCATACCGACAATAAAAGCATGGAGACCAGCCGTGTGCCTAAACGTCCGATGGTAAAATGGAGATGGGGGAATTAATTCTTGTAATTTCTGCCCACACTCCCCAAACTGCAACCTGTAAAACACCGAGAGACTAGCCACTAGCTTGTCGCAGATGTTTATGGGTAGCGGTCACTTAACATTAGATGACCCGCTTACTCGTTTGCCACACAAACACGTGATTGTTGTGCACAAGATAGGCCATATAAAATACCATTAGGCTTAATGATAACCAAAAAAGACAATTTAAAAGTACTTTTAGTATTTTCCTGATGGCGATCTTTTGAACAAGTGCGAAGCCGCTGGCAACATTTAGTTAAAATACAATTTAGCATTTGATCCAAAAAAAAAATATGTTTAATTTTTCTATTGGAAAAATGGAAAACCAATCAAGCGTAGCGATCGAATGTACCAGGGAGGTATGAGTGCGCAGGCGGCGAGACGACACGAAGGTCGCCGGCGGAACCAGTTTGTCGGGACGACGCAAGGTGCCGCCGGCCAGGTTAAGTTCACCGTATTAGCATCATCGTCCGCCCTTTTATGTCCACTTATCTCCCAGTCTAGGCAATTTAAATGGGCCTTTTCAATTGTGTTAACCAGCGCCTTCTTGCGCTTCGCTGTATAAGCTCCTATAACAATTTTTACCTTGTAATGTTAAAAATATTCATAAATATCCTTGCTTTTAGAATATAGACTTTCGTAGTATAAACCAATTTAATGTTTATCTAATTTAGAGGTTAAATATCTTTTTATGCCACGGTTGTTAGTGTCTATTGTGCATTAAAAACCAAAAATATTATGTATTCGGTCGACCTATAGCGATGAGTTTACACTTAATTTGCTATCTCTAACTCTATATGTCTCGAATGGTCTAGAAAGTGAGTAAGCGTTTAAAAGTATGTACTTTGGCAATTACCAAGAATGTGTGCTACAAAATGTTACATAAGCAGTCTCGTATAAGATTTATTTTAAAATGCTAAATCGACGGAAAATATACTGATGTGTTTAATATTTATCACCATTTGATGCAGCGAATAATTTATAAAACATGACATTAATTTTAACGCTGTTTTAAAACGTTTATGGAAATTGATTCTTCGAAACCTGTTATATGTAAATCCAAGTTGTTGCGTATGTCCCTTAGTAAAATGCTACAAAAAATATTTCGATGTATTTGAGATGTCAATAAAACTGGAACCATAAAAACTACATAATTGAAACAGCGTGTGTAATTTTAACGAAAAAATACCGTACGTATTCTGGTCGCATAGCTCGATACGATTTGTCACATGCGACAACGGGGCTCGTATAGAGGGAAGCGGGTGTTTGTAAATATTTTACATATTTCATGTGACTGCACTCCGGGTGGGAATTATTTAACTGTCGGCGACTATGTTTGTTTCGAATTCGTACGTGGAATTAGTTCCAAAAAAGTGAATCTAGTTTGTTTTTTCAGTTTTTGGCAGGAGATTAATAATTGCTTTTACAAATTCATTACTTCGGTTTGTCTCAATTTAACAATTATTTCGGAAAATATAAATAATGCAAATTCCGATATGCACATAATCGAAATGGTTATCATCACTGGTAGAAATTCTATAACGATTCCAATGCACCAAAGATGTTACATACCTCCAGATACCTAATCCGGGATCCAAGAGTAAAACCATATAAAAGTCACCAATTGGTAACTTCGTAAATTCCCGCGTTTTCCTGCAGTCAATCGGCAGAAATTTAAAATCTCCGTATTTGTAATTTTAAAAAAATGACGGTTTGTATTGTAAAATTGTATACAAACTAAACATCAAAAATAGGTGTAGGAACATCACAATTAAATAATTAATTTTATGATATATCTTAAATATTAATACAAAACTAAAATAAAATAACAATTTTATAAAATAATGCGCCGCCATAACGTCTTAAATGTTGTCAACTATATTACAAAAATTTACCCTAAAATAGATCATAGAAAAAAGTGGTATGAAAATGTGTATCATCTAAATGACACTTATTTAGACAAAAATACAATTTCGAGTTTACAATTTTGAGTTTGTAAATAATGTTAAACATTTTTTTTAAAAATTGCAACTATTTTATGTAAATACTGCAATAAAAAAGTTTTACGACCTTTTAACGCTGTCTATCCAACAAGGGGATTACCATCCTGTTTTTAATTAGAGCATTTTTCTTTAAACTTTTGTTGAGAGGTTTTTGTAAACACCGCTTAAATTGTTTTAAAAATAAACATTATTTAAAATACTTTATGTATTACTAGTATTCTTATGTTTCACATTTTCTCAAATCAAGAGACGCTGGCTCTCACACACACATTAGCACTACGAAAATCGAGCATCTCTTTTGAACCTCATATGTATATGGATCATTCCATCTAGAAGTATATAAAACTTTGGCACCAACATTGACCCGAACCCTTCAATAAATGTTTACGAATTTTGACAGCAATAAAGGAATATTTTATGCGCTAAGAAAAATTCGATTTTATTAATCTGTGACCGATAATCATAATTTGTAAGAAATACCGAAATTCACAATAGCAAAGCGTCATAGTTTAAGCCGCAACTAAGAGCAAGTTATTTAATAAACTAAACCAGCTGATGAGTCGTCCGCCATATTGGATTTAATACACGCTGTGACGTCAGCAGCCCGCTCTCGCCTCTTAACAAGATAATAGCAAATACCAATAGAGATTTCTTTAAAGACATACCACAAATACCTTTGTAAAGCTAGGAATTATAAGAAAACATATTTACTATTTTCATTAACAACTTTATGTTTATAAATCTGTTAATTCATAATTAACAACTTTATATTGTATGACTGCCTAGTGCGTGGGCTTCCATACACCTTCATAAGTTCGACTGGCTGCTGCAGCCTGGTCCCTTTTTACGCAAAATTTTTTACAAATAATTACAACATTATGATGAATATTTGTCACTGTGGTAGAGTCTGCAACAAGAGTTGCACGAATGGCCCGCTCGACTTTCGTTTGTTACATATGCCTATGGGCAGCAGTCACTCAAGTGACCGCTTGCTCTTTTGCAACCTTCTTTTTTAAAAGAAAAAACGGAAATATAAAATGATTTTGTAAAATGATGATAAACCTAGTGTTTGAATTTCCTCGGATAAGAACTATTATTCCATTTTTATTACTTTATAATTTACTTTAAAATATTTTAGAGCGACTTGCAGTGTTAAAAAAAAACTCTTCAGGTTTATATCACTGTCACTTATTGTACCTATGTTCTTATTTTATTATATTATAAATTAATTTAAAAAACAAATGTAATGGCTACCTTCTATAGTAAGTGACATTTGCTTGCAAAATTTAGCCTATGGGTTGGAATAAACTATACCGTATTCTATTATTTTAGTTATGTCATGTAAGTAACATTGTTTTTATGAGAATAAAATTCTTTAAACCTAAAACCTGTCTTCGTGCAAGCACTGCTGCTGACTCTACTACTAGTCGTAGTTTTCAAGCCATACCCAGGTCTAAAGTTGAATTAATATGTGTTGGTACACCGCCGAGCGATCCGTGAATCAGCACTCAAACAATATCATCAGTGTAAACAACGGGAATCGAATTCAAGTTGAACACTCAATGTTAATTAAAACGACATTGAGTTAACATGGCGCACGTTGAAATATATGGACATTATTTAATTCTCTAAGAAAGTACAAAGTAAACATTAGACAAATAAAATTGGCACTTAGTGTACGTTACGAGAAATGAATGTTAAAGTGGAAATGCAGTGACTAGCTTTCCGAGTTCATATTTTACGACTGCAAAATGTTTTGTGACCTAATAAATTCTCTTTCTAGAATATAATCTAGATATACTGGAGTATTTACACAGTTTATCTGTCTGATGTTTAACAAATATTATAATTGCTTTCGTTTCGACTGTGGTTAGTGAGTGCCAGTTTTGGAAGCTTTCTTACAGGATGGACCGATGGTCTGGTCAAAATTGTGAACCTCCTAGATCAGGGCGATATTGGTCTTATCATTGTGGCAATCATTAAGTAAAGTCTACGTGAAACAATGGGCGTTTGTTTGCTGATGCCATTTATACCGTGCGTTAGATTTTTTAAGTCATAAAGAGAAAATATTCATTTATTGAAATCTATAAATACATCATCATATTCTAAGATGAAGTAAGTAAAATCACATGTTTAAGGCCAAAAGTATACAAACTTGATCAAATAAAACTCAGCTTGTCTTCAGCCATTGAAAAGTTTCTGAATTTTTTATACAATCCGCACCGACCTATAAATCGGTTTAAGTCAATGCAAATAAACATCGTTCTTCTTTTCAGCTATACTTTGCTTATGTGTAAGTGATAGTTTATTAACTTCTTAAAATGCGATTCGATTTTATGAAAAAAAAAATTTACAGTACAATTAGGTACTGTCTCTTGTTTAAATTTTCAACTTAATTATTATTTAACCAATCTAACCATTAAGGTTAGTCGACTTTAATAGCCCTTGTTTATTTTATTTATAGTACTCACTTACAGACAATATACCTATATACAAGATAGATATTTACGTTGATGAAAAAATAATAAAAAATCAGAATTGAAACTCCAAAGTAAGAAAACAAAGAAATACTCAATGTAATTTATGTAAGAACAGTAGTCGAATTGGGTAATAATATTATTATTGATAAACCGCAGAATAACCGCAAATCTACCTCTAGTCACATATATAAAGAGCAGTGTTAGAATTACATTATTAAAGTCCATGATCAAACGTTCAGACAAATAGATATCTTTTATTGTTTCATTATAGATTGTCTGGAAAGCAAAACGTTTCGAATTTTCACTTGAAACGCCTATAATAAATTATTTGAATTAACTCTATTAGTAAAGTGAACAATTTTGGGTTAAATTATTGTACTGCCCTTTAATAATTCGCGTGATTATGGTCTAGCACTAATATCTCAGAGTAGATATCCACTTTATTCGAATAATTTCATTTAAGTAATATGAAACGACATGGTGGAAACCACTCCAGTTTTCCAAACCGATTTCATCTTTCACTGCCTACCCTATTAGATATAACATGCAAAAGTGCTATATTTAATGTTAATTTGAATTGAAACGTCAATGACTTTTAATATTATATTTTGGTAATAAAAGCGTATTCGATTCAATTTCGATATCAAGTCGGATATAAATAATGTTCACGAACACATTTGCGTGCAAAAGTAAGTAAAAAATGAAATAAGAAGTAGCATAAAACAAATTTATCGCTATTTCCAATCTTGGTTTTCGTTTTCATTTTTTTTGTGCGTTTAAGTGTACTGATTGCCAGATGGAATAGAACGCTTTCGGCCGTTTTTTGTTTTACTCGATCAAAGAAATAAAAAAGCAGCAACAAGATTCTGAGAAGTTTCCAACCATCACATTTATTACGGGGTCGTTTCATTCATTCGGTATGATTGATTAAGCGGCCAGGCACTCGCAAGCCCTTTCATAACTTCGTAGTAATAAGTAGGCGTAGATAACCGGCATTCATGAACATTATCATTACATAAATCAGCTCCATTAAAGTCCGGGAGCACCTGAAAATGATATCGGTGATCCTCTTTGTTTAATTTAGTGGGACGGCGACAAAATCTGGAGGCGAGCGGGTAGCTTCCGTTGCCATGACAATACGCGGGCGGCAGCACCGGGGTGTCCCCTCCCGCTCTCCGCCCGCGCTCTATCGATCCCAGCGTGTTTCGTCCCCTTCTCTCCTCCCGCAACACCCCGCACCACTCGAAATCAAATTACAAGAGCGGAGCGAGCTAGCTGCGACCGTACTAGCACCAATGTTACCATCTTCCGATTTTTGCCGCTGAATTTAATGTAAAACTGTGGGGACGTGTTGTTTTTACTTTTATTAACTTCCTTACGGCTGTAGATTAGCGTCGGCGGAATTTGCTTATGACTACATTTACATTTAAATTAATTAATTTATGACGTTGTTGGTATATGATTACAATTTTTTACATAAAAAAAGTAGAATATTCAATGTAAGTTCAAAGTATTTATTATTTGGACTGATTTCAATTATAAAAAGAGTTGCCAGTATTTGATGTGGGTGCAGTGGAACACTGGCTTTAACTAACGCAGCCCGCCCCCGACTCAATCAACTTTATAATGGCGTAATAGTATTTTAAATCTATTGGCGCGCTTTTGACTGCAGCGCCGTAATAGCTTGTTTGCAAATTAGTTCCACGTAATATTGTTGGCAACAGAATAGCCTTATTTGATCTAACATTTGTCTTACGTCAAACGGATAATTGTCTACAGCATTTATAATTGAATAATAACGTCGACAGTCCCTTATATTTTGCGTTTCATAATTTCAATTTATTAGTGTTGGAGATCTCTTACTATAATTGAGCACTTTATACAAACAATGAAGATATTTAGAGATATGTAAATATATTTTTTGTGACGGACTTGTCAATGTTTTCCCGGAGGAGGTATTTACAGTTCACCGGGTTTGAGGTGGCAGAGCGCAGAGGGCGCTTAGCCTAAACCTCTTAGCAGAAACTAAGCTCGAAAGCTCTCTCGGGAGCCTCGATTCGGGCCATTACTATATTATTATCACCGGATTGGTATGTAAATATCTACACCATAGGTTTATATACTTCCAGATGGTATTCCATCTGTATTTGTATGAAACACTTTTCATACAATTTGGACGTTCAACAGTGTATTTGGATTTTCCTAGTTTTAGTGTACATGTGAGAGAATTTAATGAATTACTTACATAACTTTGAGGTGGTTTTTACACGTGCGCAAACCGCTAATTTTTAAATTACGTACATGGAGATTTTAAATTTGTGAATGGTGACTTTATGCTGGCTTTATTTTAACATCTTTGACCGACATGTTGTTATTCTCATATTTGTTCCCTGTTGAGATGACACACGACGCAATCAAATCTATTAAATAAGTACATAAGATACTCTTATATATTCGATAATTGGTAATATAATAATTGGTAGTGTTATAATTTCTAGTTTTTTTAAGTACAATTTTTAAGTATTTGTCACTAACAAACTGATGCCAGCTTTGACGATATTTTGACACGTTTCTACAGATTATATGTGTTGTTCAAGTGGATTATCTATTCAAGTGAATGAATGAACTAATGAAAATATTTTGTTTAGAGCATTGTACAATGAGGACTAAGTACGCACGAGTATGCCACAGAGTAAATAATTCGAAAGTGTTCAAAGTAACACAGACTGCTTAATCATCAACTTCGAAACGCAATTTGTTTCTAGCGCAGATAGCGTCGATTGTCGAATGAAGTTATTTAATAAATTGTTAGTAAATTAATAATTAATAACTGTCCGATTTCTTTGGTTTGTTAATTCAATTACTGTAAGGTATTTTAAGATAAAAAATGTTACTAGGCTTTTACTTAGCTTAGTTTCTAAGAAAAACACGGATAGGGCTTATATTTTTAACTTAATAAGATTCTAAAAATCTAAATGGCGTAAAAACGATTTGTATTCGAACTCTTAACCTTGACAAAGAGAGCCGACTGTTCAGAACTGTTGTTCCAAGCATCGGGGGGGGAAATATAACAGCGACTCGAAGGTCTTCGGAAATTAACAACGTTTGTTATTTGAAGTCGTCCGCGTGTTCGAAGTAATATTGCTAATCGTTATGTATATTTGCAGTGTGAAGTTAATAGACGACGAGCAAACGCGTGGAATCATATTTCATATTTGAAGTTAAACGACGTCCGGAATGTGGAAAGTTATATTTACATACGTAACGTGTGGAACTGCTTTGTCGCGGCAATTTGTTCCGCTTTTGTGACACGCCGGTGCTGCCAAGAAACTTGAGCCGCTGTTCAGTGGAAAATGTTCGGCGTGTTGAAATAACACGGTGATCGATTCGAGCCGCGGAATGTGACGCCGCTCTAAAAACATAACAACGATCGCACTTATCGTTTATTTAATAGCGATCTGCAATAAAATCGATTATCGTATCGAATCGCGCGACGACGATCGACGGCCGACGGGATAACATCCGCTCGGGAACGTTTTAATGAGGGAACTGCGTGACGGCGGTCCGAATAAATCGACGGCATTTGTTACTCTCCGACTTAAGCGAAACCAAAAGCGAATTCATCGAAACCACCGCAGCAAAGTACACCGTAACCGTCACGGTATTTTTCAAATCACAACAAAATCGCACTAAAAATATATTTGTATCTAATAATTTATAATATTGGCATCATGAGCTGATTTTCTCCGAATTTAATACACAGTATCCCAAGCTTTGTCTCTCCGTAAGTACTTATTTATTATACATTTACATACATTTACGGGCAATGTCATAAAGTCGTGATAGATATTTTCTGGTACTTTGGGGATTTCACAATAAATGCTATTTGTTTGTTTTACTACTATGACGAGCATGTGTATTGGAACTACGCCAATATTTTTAGACACGTCAGCGGAACGGAGTACCTGGCTTACTCGACGATTAAAATTTATTAATCTTTTGTTACCACACCACTTTATTACTTCAAACGTCTGTCAATGGTAAAATTGAAGCGAGAGTAAGAGTCTACGAAGCAGAGGGAGCTAAACTTTCAGCTTAATTCGTTCCCGCTGTGTACTAAATCTGAAATGTAAGTGACGTTGGATTACGGCCAAATGTGAGTTTGTTTCCAAGTAGGCGGGCGTTCATAACACCGTAATAGAAACTCTGTTTCTTTATCTGTTCGGGCTTGGGTAATTGGATGTTTCGGGTTTCTGAAAGCTGATTAATTTATTAGGTCTGGAAGTAAAGTTGCGGTCGCGCGAGCACGTGGAGCGCGCGCTGAGAATTCGAGATTAGCGGAACGATATCGGGTGACCTCGTAGGGTCGTGACTCGGCCGCTCGGCCATCGCTTGTACCTACATGTCGTAACTAACTAGTGGCCGCTAATAAACACCTCCGACGCCACGCACGTACGGAGCCACTTCGTGCGGACACAAATTGCTTTTGTTCGCATCGAGCGCGGCGTGATAGCGACCCGCTGCAATTATTTCCCTCTCGCTGCGGCTGCGGCTGGCGTGTGATGGATTCACAATGAACCTCTTCACTTATGTAATTATTCGAGCTACGAGCTTTCTTTGTCGCATTGTGTGCATTCGCCGACTATTCAAACGACGACTTTGTAATAGTCGTAGCATTTAGAAACGTTAGAAAATAACGTCTAAGTCGTGCAATATTCAAGTCGCGTTGCTAAGTATCCATTGACGATTCTAGAAAGAGATAGGGAGATGAGTTAAGTAGCAATGATAAACTAATGTGTGTATAGAGTATAGAATTGTTTGTTCTATTAATAATTGTGATATAGTTTATCTTTTACGAGCTGCTGTAAACATATAAAACGAGATAAAACGAGAGCCCTTTGTAAAGCTGCGTATCTAATCTTATTGAAATACAAAAAGTATCAAGGTTGAAAAGAGTATATCACACACGAGGTATTTCTCATTATTTATTTTATCTGTACGGGAGAGGGAGATAAACATATTTTATGAGGCGTTATCTGCGCGCGGCCATCGCATCTATTAGGTCGGTACCAGGCGAGCATAAAACTAAAGAGAACGATTTGGCTCAATAATGTCGTTCTCGGAGTCTGTATACGTGGGTGCACCTGATATTCATATGGATTCATCTTATCGAGCGATCGCGCTTTTTTGTTACAATGTTTCGCTTAGTAAATTACCCCGTCTTTTAATAAATTACAGTGTTTTATACTTATATTTTGTCGCTATCAACAGATAAAATGAAATTATCTTGGAGATAATATACTTGGTTAGCAATTAAACTTAATCGTTTACTTTTACGACCTTGTAGATTGAATTTATTGATGAATATTTTTATTTAAACAAACCATACATATTAACAAAAACTTTATTTGTTTCATAATTAAGCAACAAAACGATGAATAATAATAACACATAAAACAACAATTATTTAGGTTATTTACAAAGGTTCTTTTGTTACTTATAGCTATTGTTTGCCTTAGAGACATTTACAATTTCTCCAAGTTTGTAAACTGACGCTGTATTTAGCCTCTTTAATTAAGAATATTGCTTTGGTAGACTATGAAAACTCATACGGAAGAAAAATATAAAGATAAAAAAGAATAAAATAGGTAAAGGAATTTGGTATAACCCGTTTAAATACGGGAGTATAATACTGAAATACAAACTACCTTTCATAAAATGATATTTTCCCGAACAATTGTTACGTATTACAATAATCAACGTTGAAAACTTTTTCTTTATTCTTTTTGATTCTTTGAAATGCATTATTTCATTCTAATTATTAAAATGTAATAATTTCCCATAGTAAAACATTTAGGTTGTTCTGTAAACTATTTCAGCGTGGCGTATTGAAAGGCTTTTCAATTCAAAAAAAGCTTGCGTAGAATATTCGTACGCGTAGTTTATGGTTTAAATGACAAAGCTCCCCCAATCGTTTTATAAACACGAACACGTTCAAGCTCCGAGGCTTACGTTCTGCCGAATTTGAAATCGTAAAACTTAATTAAATTTACAATGGAAGATTCAAATTGGAAAAGAATTTTATAGTCATTCAATTCGTTTGATTTTAATACGTTCTTTTGTATGTTTTATGCGTATTCGTAAGTGCATATTGATGTTTTTTGTACGTACACTTTCAGAGTTTACATAATCACAAATAAACAAATTTTTTTTCGTAGATAACTACAATTAACAATCCCGACATTCGTCGAGAATATAAACACGGTGACTAAAATTTTAAATGTATGTTTTATTTTAATTATCGTATTATGATAAACGTTTTACATTTTAAATTATGCGAGAAAATTAAACAAACATCTTTTATCTCGCGTCACAGCTAATGTTTGTGTATTGGGTACGTAAATGTTGGTAATGAGTCACAGTAATGTGCTGCCAACTTAAACGTTACCGGTTATAACCAGTTTAACGAAAAGACGCGGCAATTGTTCACCGTTCCCACGACAGACGGTGGCATAACCACATGCGAGGGACTAAAACATGGACAGAGAGATTCGTGTATGGAATAAGATTAAGGCCGAATTTAATAGAATTCCTGATTATCCAGACGTTCACAACCGGTATCCATCGCCCTCGCCCTCGCTGAGGGATTTCCTTAAGTCTCAATGCGCTCTCATATTTCATTCCTTTCTTCCGTACAAATGGATGTCGACTCAGTGGTAAAAAAAAATGATATGACGTATGAGGTTATTCCTCTCTTTGGAATTCTCAATATTGGTTATTTGAGTTGGATTTTATGAAAAGCTATGTAGAAATACAAAAATAAAGATTTATTAATAATTAAATAATGACAAATGAAAAAAAAATTCGACTTACAAATTAATGGATAGTGCTAATAAAATTAATTATTAAATATTATATTTAACTATGTGAGTCGATTGATAAATGCTTACCTGTACCAAACCACATATAACCATAAAACCACATGTAACCAAAAAACATATTTTATTTTGTACATTTAGAAACTTCTTCTCTCTCAAGAAAACGCCCTTGCAATGAGCAATTAATTTAATTTTCTTAAAAATTATCAGCGTGGGCTATAATAACGTCAATCGTATACCTACTATCATATATAAGTTCAGTATTACTCGTAATATCACTATGTTACGAGTAATACTATATATATGATAGTAATGATATTTGTGGGCATGAGCAAAATAAAAATATTATATCAAATAAAGATTAAACGCCCTCGAAAGCGAAGCGTTTCGTCGCACGGAGGGTTGTGTGAAACCAATGAGTCCGCACGTCGGTGCCGATATAAGGGTATACAGTCCCGGATATATCGTAATGCTACATGAATACCAAATACGGTTGTAATTTTACATAATCCGACGTCGTGGTATGGTATTAAGGTACTGTACGTCGCTACTTGTTTCATGTTAACATAATCACGCTATTTGTGTTATATTAATATTTGATTGCCTTATGTGGAAGCCCGTTATGTCAACAGCTGACGAAATTTGAACTGTGTTACAAGAATAGAAGGAAAGTTGTATCATTAAGGTAATAAAAATATTGTTTTCAAATAACTCTACAAGCTGAAAAGGTTAGTTTACGAGCATTTCTGATTTCTATATTTTAATAGACGCAATTTAAGAAATTTATATTTTATTTATATTGATAAATAAATTAAGAAAGTGTAAGAAAAAAGATACAGTAGTGGCAAGTTATATCAGCAAATTAAATCCAAAATAATTCTGATACGCATTTACAAATGGATGTGAAAATGTGAAATATTTATCAATTGTATAAGGCGAATAAAACACGTGTGACAGACACGTATAAAAAACAACAAGAATTTAAAATCTCGACGTTAAAAGATGTAAAACCATTTGTTTTTATCGCTGTGTATATTTATAAAGCAGCATTTTGAGGGATACAAATGTGTTCTGCATTAAGATTTGGGAGGGCTATGGGAGCGAGGCAAATGCCCCACACTTGCAGTTAGTGTAACGTTCAAATTGCTTAGCACATTCATAACTGTACCCTTCCTCCCCCCACCAGAACGCTGTTGTACATACGACTGATACGCGACAACATAAAATACAGATAAATATTGAATAGATTTAACTTTATTAGTATTTGTAAACGTTACTGCGTTCCACTCAATTAGTTATGTTGTAATATGCATAAATTATAATAAATTTCCCATCTATTTAATTTAAAAATTAAGTATTAATAAGGATTTTTAGGAACCTCTCTTATGTTTAATTAAAACGCTTACCGCTTCTTTTGAGCTAAAATTGTATTTGTACGTTGTAAATTAGAAACAAGACAAGCGCGATGATAATCAAGCCTTTGTTTATTGAATCGATTAGCTCCTGCGTTCCCAGTTACCTCGTAACTTGTTTATAGATAAATGTTATCGATAACGAATCTATATTTATAATTCGTATAAATCTTTCAAGCTCCGATAATTGTGACTTAAATGATATGTCGATTAAATGTGTTTAAATTTATCATGTTAAAAGTCTAATAAGAATTATTATTAAACAATTCAGAATTGGAAAGAAAAATAACACTATTTATATTTAATCCTTTTTTAACCATTGACATGCATAATTTTAATTGGAAATGCTCCAATTTTACTTTCTAACATCCATGTATTTCAATATGGTTACTCACATGTTTACCTCACGTTTAAAGTGGCGAAAATGGCACATTATTCGGATTTATAATTTTAGAATTATATTATGAACTAGACGTACCCTGCGGTTTCACTCACCGACGGGTACACGTACACATAGCACGACCGCGTTATTGCATTATTTATTCTTACTAACTTAAACGTTATTTTTCATTCATTTCTCGTGATGTCAAAGAACCTTCCTGAATAATTGTAAAGATATTTTCAAATCCTTTTTGTATTTCCAGAATTTAGCGCGTTCAAACAAACTTTCTAGCTTTATTATATTATAATGATAGATAACTTGCAACATCACAATTTGATGCGAATGACACGATGCATGAGGCAAAGGCGATAATGCAAAAGTGACAGCGCGCCATCAATCAAGCCGGCAGTGGGCCTGCGCGCGGTGTCGGGTTGCACTTGCGGTTATTGGTTATACTCTACAAATTGCTGTCGCTCTGGTGATTAACAATGTATCGTTGCTGGCTTTAAAGCCATACTTTTTTTTTTTCAAAATCCTTTTATGGTTTTAACGATGAATTTAAAAACAAACCTTTATAACTCATTAACAAAGTTATTTAAGGCTGTTATTTAACGAGTGTAATATTTAAAACAGTTTAATTTAAACAGATCCAAGCATATTTTAATGAAATAAACGCGTGAATAGAATGGGGGATTACAAAGTTAATTAAAATTCAAGTGGCGTAATCTTCATTTAGATAGCAATGGAATCTGATTTAGATTTAACTCCAAATTAACTGTACCGTTTTTAATGAAATTTCTACTCTCGAATACTCGCTTTCTTCTTATAAAATATTCTTATTAAGCTTAAAAACGTTTGATGGAATTTGAGTTAAATGAGTCTACAAACATCGCAAAACAAAGTAATTGCTGTTAGTTCAACTATAGTCGATGGCCATAATAACAACCGGGCATGTAACCAATACCTTATGCGTTTAAACACGTCACACTTTCATCGTAATCATTTGTAATCGAAGTACAATTTCAAAGTTGTCAAAGATAACATGTAAGATTATTACTTTTGTACGTTTAAAAGTAAGCCCATGTTGATTATAGTTTCCGGTATCTCTTACGCCCCATTGTTGCATTGTGTTCGTTAAGCCTGTGAAAGCGCTGCCTCATCCGCCGGCCTAAGGTCGCTTCTCGGAAAGCCGTCTGCTCCCTCCACTAAACGGCTGGCTGTCTCGCCGCCGAGCTTAGATTACAATGTCAATAATAGACGATTCGGCTATTCAATTGCTTGTCTAGTTGAGAATGAGTGTTCTTTTTTCGTTTGTCCACCAAACGACTTACCGGGCAACAGAGATCATGTAGTCCTGGTAAGTCTAGGTGTTGATTTATTAAAACTTTATTCTACCTTCGAATGGTTTCCATTGACATCCATTTGTCAGATAAATTATCCAACAGATTTATTTATACAAAGACTTTGTTATTAAAAATGAATTTATAAAGCAAATTT
>DWLR01002671.1:0-14929 GCA_018246295.1 Papilio alexanor hazarajatica | reverse complement strand
CGATGTTCCATAGCAGGGGCCCTAGTACGGACCCCTGGGGAACACCACAGGCCATCCGCCTCTCCTCTTTTATACGGTCCCTCCTTAGGTAGGACACCACCCGTCCCTGCAGGTAGTGTCCCACAACCCTCCGTAGGTAGAGGGGCACCCCGTGGTATCGGAGCGCCTCCTCTATTACAATGGCGATGGGCGTTGGGCGAGGGCGTTCGGCGAGGCGATATCTAAAGATATACAGCATAAACCATCTTCTTTTAAACTACAAACACTGTAATTTTCAAGTCATACTGCGGGAAACGTTTTTGAATCCATTCTGATTTACTGCGGGGTTTTACGATGTCAATTGATGACTTTTATGTGGCTTTGCTTTGGGCCCCAGATTTACAGTAGCGTAGTTAGGTTGTTCGCAAGATGGACCGATGATCTGGTCAAAGTTGCAGAAGTCCTCTGCATATATGTGACGATACGAGGAGGTTAACATATTTCGTTAAAACTTTTTTAAATGGTAACTAAATGTAGAATATACTGATCAGTACTGAACGAAAGAAAGTGTGACTGCATTGAGTAAAGTCCGATCACGTATACCGCAGCGCCGGGGAGCACGCCACTCGCATAGACCCGCTGATCGATTCGAAATCTTCACGTGAGATGGATTTGAAAGAATTATCGATTTTTATTTTTATTGTCCGTACTTCAAAAACTTTAAGTTAAAAGGTAAAAATTGAATACTCTGTAACTATTAAATAACACCAGTCTTCATTAATTTGTTGCTTTGACGACCGATCGGTTGCCGTAGTGGTAAGATACTTGCCTTTCACGCCGCAGATCGTGGGTTTGATTCCCACTCAGGACAAACATTTGTGTGCATAGAAATGTCTGTATGTCTTGAGTCTGGATGTTCAAACCACCGGAGGATAGACAGCAGCGTCCTTTTTCTCGTACGGTGGAACATACTGCGATCACGTGGCGTGGCGATTATGGCACATTTCCTCCCAATAATGCGATCAATGGGGGAGGCTTAAGTCCAGCAGTGGACTATCATAGGCTGAAGTGGATATAAAACTTTCGATATAATATATGTAAAAGTTTAAACTATACCTTTTTGTATCTACTTCAATTTACATAAATCAAGATTATAGCCTTAAAAGGTGTACAAGTAAATGTAAAATTGTTACACGCTTAGATAAAAATATTTTAGCATGCATGGCAATAATCAGGATAAAAACAATTTTGACGATAGAAAATACAGTTGTAAAGTTTTTAAGATTAAATACAATACTTCGATATGACGTAATAATACAAAATTAGTAATTATCGGCGAGTAGATATTCTTACAAGGTTTTTAGGACGTGAATCAAAAGTATCGCGTGATCGAAGTCGTTTCTAACCCGGCACATTCGATATGGTAACGTTCTAATATACATGCAAGCCGTTGTATATTCATGCCGTCTAATAAGCACCTACAGCTCTGCTCGAAATATTATCAAAATAAAAGCCTATTTACAAAACGTTCCTATCTCAATACTTTCTATGATATAAGATGGATATAAAATGGACTAGAAGTGAATGGAAACATCTTTTGTTAGTTTTATTTTCTCGTGCAGTAAAATTATTTCTAAAGTACTGGAACAACCACGTATGTTTCAGTAAGCATTTTTGGGAACAAAACAACCAACCAATCTTCGATTTTTGCTCCTAATCGGATGGTATAAAGCTATTATTTAGCAGTGTTCCTTTACCGTAGAAAAGTAGAAGACAACTTCTTAGTATTAAGGAAATTTAAAAAAAAAAAATACATTCTTAGGAATGTGTTAGAAATCTAACCTTAAACTTTAATAATTTCAATAAACAAAGGTGTTATGGTACATACGTCACCGCGTTGATTGTAATGGAAAGTATTTGTGTGAGCTGCGACTCACGTGTCGTCGAATATTTCACGGGGCGTCGCCTTTTCCGTCGGATACGACACAAATTATCATAATGCACGCCTCGTCTCGGCGATTCCAACGTTTCACGCAATAATGAATACAGAAGTAACACGATTTACGTATGAGGCATATTGAATGACGCGCCTCAGACGTATTTAAAGTATTCGTTGAAAATTTGAATTGAATTCTTTATTGTAATCGGATTACGTAGCCAAGTCGTTCGGCGTTTGTAATGCGAAATATATTTACGTTTATTACCTTTTTAAAAATAAATTGAGGTTATATTTAGCTTGTAGTTGTTTTATTATGAAATATAAGTAATGTTATAAATAATGTTAAGTGCAATTTGTTACAAACTACTAGCTGCCTTTTGATTTCAAAAGAAAAAATACTAGCAGTAACGACTTTTATTTTTATCGGTACATTCGGTGAGAGTTTGAAAAATAAATATATATAATTTGTTTTCGGTAATTTGACATACTTCCATGTGATACATGGGCGGCGGTGGTCGTTCTTTTGGGCGAATCGTTGCTCGTTTGCCCCCTTTTTCTATAAAAAAAGACTTGGGATAGCATATAAAAGCTTATAATATTTGCATAAGCTTTAGAGAATTTTTTGCTAAAATGTTTTTGTAAATACTTTGTTTTATTTTGACAATATTTCACGAAAAAATATCTAGCTTGTATTGTATATTAAAATTTTACAGATATTTTTAATCCATTGTAAAGTAATATTACATATGCTATTTAAAGTGTAACTGAATTTGTGTAAGTTAAATTAAAAAATAACATTATTTCTTTAATACATCTCTGAAATGTACATATTTGTAAATGAACGTACCTTTTTTAAAATTCTGCGGTTTGTAAGTTAAATAAAAAATGTTTCATTACGTACAAGTAACATTTGAAAAAATGAATATCAAGTATTTACAAAGAGCAATCGTTTTTGTAAATATTTTATGTTCTTCAATTAAATACGTCGAGATAAATTTTAGTTTTCCAACTATAGCCAAAACCAGTTGCAGTAAGGACTACAGTAAAGTCCAGGATATATGGAAGAGTAGTACATGCTGTATGAAAATGAAACACATTTTTTTTAATTCTACGAATGTGCGCAAATGATTAATTAAATAGTGTATTAATACTGTTGATGAACTTAGTCTAAGTTCGCAGAGCACCATCATCAGTTTTCAGTTGTTCTACTTTTGATCATAGCCATATCTACTGTAAAACTTTATCAGTTAATAACGTACTGTAAATTATAAGCCATCAGACACACTCTTGAGAAAATCAACGTTTAATCTTACCAATTGCTAATTAATAATTATAATATATAAACATTCCTTGTGAATAATGGTAGTTTCGAACGTCAATGAAACCTCTGTTTATAGTGCGCTTATCAAAGTGTTGGAACACGTTACCAACGTCATTTTTCTCTGTGTAATAGAATAAGTGCCATCTAAAGAAAAGGGACTAAGTTATGCTAAGGAACGCTTAAATAGCCTTAGATTACTTCGATACTCGACATTCTTATCAATACCATTATTTTAATGATGTCGTAAAGATTTCACACTACTGTCAAATCAAAATGATTGATTAGAAAAATTTCAAATCGACAATTGCTAAACCATTGAAATACTATTGTGTTTGCCGAATCGGGAAGCTGGTGGCATTGTAATGTAGGTTTGTTCGTTACAAAACATCTATGACTAACATCTGTCTGTATACTTCGAATGAGTTATAAAGTGTTACTGTGTTTCTATACGTTTTTGATTTAACACGATATTTCTAATATTCATAACAGTATGAAAATATGGAGACCAACTCTATTTATTTTGGAGAGCTAACTTCACGGGCGCTTTCATTAAGTTACTTTCATTATGAATAAATGTATTACGCCGGAAATTTTTCCTTCATTTTTCTTCTTTCTTTTTTTTATCAAATTTGAAAAATCATCCAAGCAAAACTTTGTTTACCAAAAGCTAACAACAGGTCTATTTTACAATCATAATGAAAATATTTAATTCGCTCTGTAGACGCCTGTTTAATTTGTGGACTTTTACGATTTTTATAGTTTATTTTTATTCATTAGGTAATATAAGTCAGAGATTCTATTTCAAAAATAATGAAATTTGCCACATGTAGCAAGCTGAACTACAATAAAAAGGGTTTATCAAAAACAGTAATGCCAGTGAAGGAAAGCTTTCACATTTTCCCACCATGTTATTCTTGATAAATGCACTTTAAAAAAAACTACGTTTTACTATATGTGTAATTACTAAAAAAATGAAGGAGATTTCACTAACTCAATTCGTTTGTATTTTTTATGTTTGTCATCTAAGAATTTTCTCATTTATCAAGCGATTTCAATTTCATTTGTTGGAAAGGGGCATTTGGAATTGTGTGTCATTTAATTTTAAATATCATTAAAACTTGCGTAGATATATCGAAAATGTAGCGAAAATGTACATATATGTAGATTTAAGATAAGCCCTGTTTTTGTTTAATGGATTTTAAATAAGACATACCTTGGCTATAAATGACTTAATGAATTATAAATAAAATTATATAAATTTGAAGTCGGTCTTATTTTGGTTTCATGTTACACTGACATAAAATTGTATATTTAAACATAATTTGAAAGGAGTTGAGAAAGTATTATTAGATTTTGATCGAGTCGAATCATCAATTTGTTGATGCAATTTATTTTAACGCACAATATGAGTAAGACGTACTTGGAAGTTGACAATTATATTTTACCAACTTCATCAACTCTCACCTTGAGTCTGACTGAGACAACTAGGATTTTTTTATACCTAAGACACACAAATAGTAAAATGTTAAATAGTTATAATGTTTATCTAAATCTCACACTGCTTTTCCGATCTATTTTCGATGTACCTATTTAATTACCACTACAATACAATAAGTCTCAATTGGAACCTCATGAGCTCGATAAAAATAGAAGGCGATTGCTCTCTATGTGACTTAAGTCTCTGTCGGACCCATGTCAAAGTAAAAGTCCGAGAAGACATTTGTACTTATTGCATAAAATTATTACAATTGAGTCGAGTTAAGGAGAAGACAGAACGTGCAATAGTACGTTCTGTTCTCTTCAATATTATAATATTACCGACTGACCTAGAAGGAGGGTAATGGTTTTAGCATGTGGGTGTTTTTTTAGACGAAGGCATCTGCAACAAGCATTTGCGAATTGCAGATGCGTTGCCTGTCTTTAATAGATAGAGGAGGGTATAGATAAAAAAATGCGTACATACATACAGTCTACCACTGTAGACTGAATGTATGTACGTATGCTGGGTCCATTGTGACCGATTTTGAAGACTGAGTTGTCATTTATTCGTATTATTTCCCGGAGTGTCGTAGATAATATGATTATGTGTATAAATGATGACAATGGCATAGTCAGCCTGGTTTTATGGATTTTGAAATTAACTATTACTTGTCAACAGTTTCAACGGTGGACGTAGATGCGGTGCTGGGCCGCACGGCGTCGCTGCCGTGTGACGTCACGCCCGACACAAATGAAGATCGCGTATACATGGTACTTTGGTTCAGGAAAAGCGGCGGCAAACCAATATACAGGTAATGTTTTTTTTTTAATTTCAATGAAAGATCATCACTTCGTCTTATCCCTTTAGATTCATAAGGTTATGTATGCCTTATCAATTCAATACGGTTATCAGTTGGACATGATGTTATTTATATATCCCATTAAATTATTACATTATTATAATTTATTAACATATTGACAGATATATAGCACAAAACTATTTTTCCATTTAGTATATTTAAAATAATTGTATGTTTTAAGTAAAGGTATAATTTCTTAAAAAAGTAGACTTCGTTATATAATACATAATTGTTTTCGTATATTATATTTTCGTGTTTTATTTGTTGTTTTTCAATTTCCAAGTTTCAAAATGTTAGTAAGAAAGCTTCATTGATAATGTTTATTTAATTAATACTATTAAATACTCGCGTAATGAACCGTTCGCGCTGCCTTAAACGGATGAACGGAAGCCGACTCGAGTCGATCCAATTAGCTTTATAAAGTAAACCTACAAGAAAATACACTTAAGACGTTTCACGCAGGTCATTACCGGTATATCACCCCTGACGGTGACGCTTGACACCAGACGGAATTTTTTTATGCTTTTTGCTTCAAATGTAACAACATACTTAATTATTAAATTTCGTGACTTTCTTAAAATAGCATAACAACTAAAAATATAACATTAATAGTTAAATGTATGAGCACATTGAATGTTTTATGGTTGAAAAGAAAACTAATCCCCGACTCGGAGAAAGGGCTTAAAGATCATAATATGAACATAACATTTGATAAGATTCTAATTGATAGATTATTTAATCTAAAGATCGTAATTCGTATCAACATGGCTGGTATAATCGTACAAAACTTATAGTGATTTTTATAAAATTAAAGATTTAAAAGATTTAATTATTAGAAGCTACCGAACGAGCTACAGCCTAGCGGCTGACTGCGGCTAATCGAACGGTTGAATCGTGCGGCTATACGAAGTGTGCGAGTGATAGCGGTTGCTCGTTATTCATAGCGTGCCGTTACCGCACTCAGCCGTAGTTGCAACTTCATCATACAGTCAGCCTCATTGGGCTAGCTGGACAATGCGTACGAGGCGTAAGAAGCTCGGTTGCCTCCCAATTCGGTAATACAATAACTCCAGGGGGAGCTTTCGAGCTACGTAACTGTTTTAACAGAGTCCCACTTTAACCTGTTTAACGGAGTCCCACCTTAAGCCCGGTGTATCTGTTGATGATTTTTCCATAAAAATTGTTACATCAGACATAAAAAACTTTTTTTTTATTTACATGAATTATTATGTATATTTAAATTATATGAAAAATTAAAGATATTTTGAGTCACTTAAATTAAAGCTCTAATTTCTGCTAAAAATAATTTACTCGTTTCACGAATAAAGCATTGATTAGGTAATTCGCAGTCATGAGTACCTCGATAGCAATAACGACACGGTAAAGCAAATGTTTTGGGGATAATTCCCTCGTAAAAAGCATACTTAAATTGTTAAATTTACCTGGAAACAGCGGGGTGTACAATAAAATCATCCTTGTGAAAGCTTTTTGCTTTATAAATTAGAATGGAGGTTGGGAAATTGAGAAAACGTAGTCTGTCCGGAAATTGAAAAACTTCAGTTTTCGAAATGATTTTTTTTTCTTGTATTTTGTCCAGATAATAAATTTATGAATGTACTGTGTGACAATTTACGTATTTGATATTAAAAAGAAATACCGTCCTAATTAAATTGCCCTGCCCTTAATAGAATTTTTGCTTTTAACTTCCTTTGTCTGTTTTCAATTTACGAAAGATAATTCAGTTCGAAGATGTTTTAATGTTTATTACGTACGTCTTACTTCAATTTACCATGCGGTAGCTAGCTTAACAATGTTAAAGGAGTTAATTTATATTTTATATATTTCATTTATACCTAAGAGGATATGATGATACTATTTGATGTGTACAGTCAGAGAACGATATTTTTTAGTAAACATCAAATATATTTTCTACACCATACATCAAGGGCACTATCTTTACCTTTAATTTTCCAATTTATTAGTAATTAGTAGCAACTTTATCAAACATTTTCATTCATATGGATCATTGATTAAAACATCGCTTTCAATAACGTTCTTCTAATTGGCTCGATCTAGTATAAAACCTAATTCACACAATTTATACCAATTGTAATTAATGGATTATTAGAAGATAATAAATCTCAACAATACGTTTGTGTTTAAAAAAATATAAATTTATTGTAATCGTAGTGAACGAACTTTTATCGCCTAGAATTGTGACTTACTAAAGTACCCTTAGAAATGCGTAGAATGCATAGATGTAGAAAAAGTGAGAGAGGTGTATCAGGGTTGAGCCAAATGAGAATGTCCAATCTTTGCCTACCCTTTTGCGTTACTACAGCAAGAGTTTATTTATTTGCATTGTACAGATATGAAGTAAATTCTTTTCCTTCTTATTAACACCTTTCAGTTTTGATGTACGAGGGCGTTCATTTAGCAAAGCTCTGCAGTGGTCTGAGCCGGGAGCTTTCGGTCCGAGGGCGTACTTCGCGACGATAGCTAAGCCCGCTTCATTGACACTCAGCTCAGTGCAACTCGATGACGAAGGCGTATACAGATGTCGCGTTGATTTTAAAAATTCGCCGACGAGGAATTTTCAAATACGTCTCATTGTTATAGGTAAGTGATATGCGTTATGATATTTGTTTTTTGTTTTCTTAATGTCATGCTCAGCTTATGGAAGTAAATTAGCAACAAGGTGTAACCAGCAACCGATTGTGTACTTTTTGTAACGATTATGCTAGCAGAATTGTGAGAGAAGATCGTAATATATTTGATTGAATATAATACAATTACATTTATGCGCAATAAAAATGTCTTGTGGCGGCAACTGGCAATCAATTAGTTATTATGAATGAATCAAGGTACCCACGGCCGGCGGGTAATGATGTCTGGTAGACATTTTAATTATAGACTGTCGGACCGGGACTCCGGGATCACTCAGGCAGTTATGATAAAATCGTAACCCGCCTACAACGCCGCAGATAAAATCTGCAGAAGACACTTTAAAGAGAATTAAGTGAATTTATATCAGAAGTGGTCTTACAATAATTTTAATACTGATTTCTGATATGGTATAATATGTTATTGTTATTTGAGATATTGAGATAGAAATACCAATAAAAGAACCGCTAAAGAATTTCTTATAAATTTTATTCTTACAATTTCTTATTTCTTATAATTTTTCTTCTCTATTGGTGTTAAGTCGACTTACACAAGACTCAGAAAATTGAGCGATATTGCTCATGTACATTTGGTATTCAAATCCCTCTTAAATCTAAGATCACGAGCTAACCGCCACTAAAACAAAGGTCGGTTAGGGTGCCTAAAAGCCGATTGATACAATGAATGCATTTAAGGTTTTACAAAATTTATTATTTACAATACAAAAAGAAACGCATTGTACTAGTTAAGTAAATTAAGTTTATCAATTTTAACTAGGTAGCATTATTATCAATCTTAAATGACAATAGTCAGTGGGATAAGGTTGTGAAATTATTGTCTTGTCAACTATCTTTATAATGTGTTAAAAAGAGTAATTTACTCATATTTTGCATGCGGTAAAATTAAAACCGTTTAACGGAATTACATAGATATAACGGCATTGTATAAAAATATAGATGAAGTGTATTAAAAATAAACGATACATTTTTTAATTAAGTGTTTTTCGATAGGAATATTTACATTTGACAAATCTTATAACATGTAATAGAAGCTGCGGTCCTTCTTGTCTTATTAGAGGCGGTGACACGCGCAAGGAAATGACATCTCATTTTCTATCACACAAAAATGGAAGCGCAAATTGCATTCACATAAACCAAAGAGTTGGGAGCGTAAGCCTACATCGCATATGTGCAACTCAATTGAAATCCATTAGGCTCCTCGAGCTGAGAGGTAATTTGCAAGAAATCTTTTGTTATCAAAGGCTTTCTCACCACAAAGAGCGCTTTCAATTTCAAAAGCATTCATAATAATATAAAAACGGGCAAATTTACGAGATTCTAACTTGTTATAAACCACAAAGAACGTAATCTAAGTGTAATCCTAAGAAAAACAAGTTCGTATGAATGTTTAACTCACCAGGTGTGCAAATCCTTTCAGCTATTTTCAAAAAAAAAATTAGCTCTCAAAAGGGGACAAACATGTCGCCATATATTTTTAAATCCAATATAAAATGTACAAGAAACAATTTGAAACAAAAGAAAACCACCTTAAACACATTCTTGGCAAATGTTTTGTCTGAAATGATAAAAGGACCAATCGTGATGTGGCTCTAACGCGTATAGCCTGACTTAACTTGTTTTCGAAGAGTTGAACGCGCTCTTACAATATTTTATTTTACAGTTGAGTTAGTATTCACTGGACTTTTGAAATGATGTCAATATTTTTATTAGAGCCCTCAATGGGAATCTAAATCAATGCGTAGAAAATAATTCTAACCGAGTGGAACCAAATTATATTTTAACTGTTAAGACTGTTTGTTAACAGTTAAACAGTTTCCAAACGTTTGTAGTTTTTGTTAAAATTAATTAAAATATATAACTACCAAAATTATTCGTTATCTAAATTAACTTTAAAAATAAGTACTACACTTTCCCAAAAATTACCTTATTGACATACATTTTTCGTTATAAATTATCGTATAAATCGCAGTGAATAAAGCTGAATATGAATCGATAATAATTAAAATATGACAAATTTTACTCCTGGTTAATGATGAAAGTTTTGTGAAAATGCATAGTTTCAATATTAAAGCACCAATAGCCTAATGGCTTGAAGTACGGAATCCAAAATATAATGTTTCGGATTCGAATTCGCCATTCGACTATTTACTCGAACTTCATCTTCGTACAAACTTATGTGTAAGAGGAATGGTTAATAAGAATGTTTTTATTAACTTGAATTGCAAATCAAAAAAGGAAAGAATATTTACACTCGGTAGAATGAAATTGTATTACATTAACAGTTATGTATATGTATTTTGTATATAAAAGTAACTTTCATATTTATTTAACTGCTTACCTATACAAATACTTTTTTTTATTAAATAAATTTTGAAAGTAGTTAAACACAAGTGAAAATGCCACACAAGCACTTTGATGTCTAATATACTACTAAGTTGGTAGTTCTTGCCTGTTAGGAGAGAAGTTAGCCATTGTACAGTATTATTATTGAACTCACATTCGCAGTTATGTTCATTCTGTGGAATTTCTGACTCGGTGTACGCGCGCATTTTGTTGCATCAGAATTATCACATCCTTATTTTTCTAAAATGCTCCTAAAGACGTATAACATTAAGGATTATTCATTGCAATTACATAAATTTTACCTCTATTATAATATTAGAACTGACTGATCGGTTGGCGCAGTGGCAAGACATTTGTGTGCATGAACATGTTTGTCTTGAGTCTGGATGTAAAGACCTCTGGAGGACGACAGCGGCGTCCTTTTCTTAGTACGGTGGAATATACTGCGATCGCCAACCCTTCTGCCAAGCGTGGCGATTATGGCACATTTCTCCCTAATGATGCAATCAATGGGAGAGGCCTACGTCCAGCTGTGGACGATTATAGGCTGAGATGATGAATATTAGAACAGATGTTCAAATAAGATTATTATTTCAGTTCCCCCACATCAGATGTTATTGTATGACAAATCTGGCGCGGATGTATCTGGTGTAGTAGGACCGTTAGAAGAGGGAACAGCTCTGATATTGGTTTGCGAAGTTCGGGGCGGTAAGTAACCATACACGTATATTTTTTTATATTATGATAAGCGCCCCGTTTATATGTATCATTTGAAATGAAAATTCTTAACGCTTTGATCATTCTTTTAAATTCAATCAACTCTAAGAACTGTTTGCTCATATTTTGTAACAAACCCGACATACCCAAGTATCGCTCGCGTCAATAGACAATAGAAGAGCTTTCTATTGGTGAAAGAATTTATGAAATCTGTTTAAAGGTTTTTAAGTTAAATCGGAACAAACACAAACTTTTCCTCTAGTAATCTTTTCTTTTTCTAATATTAGTATATTAGATTAAGGTATAGTATATATTGATCTACTCAAAAAAGGCAAAGTTAGTAGTAAAATTCAAGCAGTTCTTTGTGATGATATAGAAATTTTAAAAGAAAAGAATACGATTTAGAAGAAAAGGAAAGGAAAGGAAGGTAGGAAAAGGATTATAGAAGAAAAGGATTTACCATAATGGGAATTCGTTTTGCGTAAATCATAAGTGACAACATTGTAATACATAATTATAATAATCGAAATATACCAATACTGTCTTTATTTTCATAGCTTTCATCGTGTTTAATTTTATTTTTTATCGGCTCATTTCTTTTGTAGTTACATTTGGGGGAGATATTCCATATGAATGGGTTTATTGAAAAGTCCGCAGTATAACCGCCGGTGTAGCTGGCGATGAGCCAGTAGCCAGATATGCCGCACGGATTATCTCTGCCCGTACGCCCACGATTGTGATGATGCAACTACCATTTGCTTCAAAAAAAAAAAACTATTCAAAATCCTACTTATAATGTCCAAAATGAGTTTAGATGTAATGAAAACAATACTCGACGTGCGGTAAATCGACTTTGATAAGTCACAACTTGCTTGCACCGCGGCGCTTAATCGCCTTTTTGTAATCATATAATATCGATTATGATAATGAAAAACTGCAAGTGTCAACCATAAATACAAAAAAAAAAAGTTTTTTTATAGAGACATTTAGTTATGTTTTAATTTACTAACAACATTTCACTGTTATTGTTATACCGTTAAAAGTTTATTTACTCATTTTGTAGCTTCAATTCAAAAATCAAATATTAACTACATTTTAGGAAGACCCGAACCCGTCGTCTCCTGGCTAGTCAATGGGACTATAGAACCTAAGTACATAGGAGTAAAAACAGATACGCATGTTGTTGTTAATCGTTTAGAAATTCAAAAACTCCAAAGGGAAGACTTGAACACCACCTTCAAATGTAGAGCAACGAATACTCACCTTGTTCCGCCTCAGGAGAAAACTGTGCGACTTGAAATGATTTGTACGTAAATTTTATAATATTATTCTTTTTTCTTTTAGTCCTTTATCACTGAATGCCTACATTTCCTTCTACCTGTAAAGTACTTATTTAGTTATGTTAAAAAATCTATTTAAAGTGAAAACTTTCATCATATAGATTTAGTTTCTTAGGCCGCTAAAGGTAAATATTTTTGTAAGTAAAATAGACAGTGTTGATATTCGTTAAAAAGGCGAAATTAAAGACAACAGCCAACATTAAATAAAGTTGTAATGTAAATACTTTTTTAATATATGTATACTTAGTTCTAATACCTTAATAGCAGCTTTCAAGTAAGAAATTTCCGAAATTAGGCCTCCAAGATACCTTTTAAGCAGTAATTTTATTTGCTAAGAGTTTGCTTACTTAAAAGGATCGTAGAAAGTCTTAATTCTATTTATTTGACAAAGCATGTACTTAGAGTGAAATAATCTGCGTTTCACTTTAATTTCAAATGTTGTGGCTTAGCTTGTTTAATTATGCTAATTCATTTAAAATAAAAGGGGGTACTTTTGAATAAGGAATATGTTTTGAAAAATGCTTAATAGTAGGACTGTTTGTTAACTTATTGAATATATGTTACATAAAGAATCAATAATATCATCCTGTTTATCGCGTGTCATACTCAAAGATACTATGGCGCTAGTATTTGGTCATGACACACATGTTTATGGAATCAGATGACAAACTATTTCACTGGTTCTGATATATTTTGACGAGTAGGGTTGCTAATATTTAAGTGTTTCAAACGCTCTCGCAGTTTGGCTACTGGCGTTTGTATTTTTTGTTGAAGTGTGTTTATTAACATTTTAATAATTTTTCAGTATTACCTCTATCTATATCGTTGTTGGAGAGGCCGCAGCAATTCCTGGCAGGATCTGTTACGACTTTACGATGCGTTGCAAAGGGCAGCAGGCCACCGGCACAGATAACTTGGTACAAAGATAATAGGAGTTTTGGAATGGATAAGGTAAGGACGACGAAAAACAGCCAACAAGCCCTGGTTACACTACCGTTATCTATCTAATCTTTAATACCTCAATAATTGAGTAATTATATGTGCATCGCCTGCATTTATGTTAGACTGAGAAAAGTTGTTAGAGTAATTAGCCGAAGTTTCTTTAACAATAAACTAAAATAAACCAGGAGGCTTAAAATGTTTAAAGGATCGATAACCATTCTAGAAAGTTTTTAGTATAGCTTTGCGAATACTTTTTAGTTAAAATACAGAACACCTGCTATCCAGAAGAAATTATTCAAGTTAAAGCCTTTAGATTTGCATGTGACGATTAAGAAAAATTGTGCGACATTTAAAGGTTTTTTTTTCTTCTTTGAAATAGATAAGCGAAATTTTCAACGAGACATTGTCCATTAGTACTTTAATTATGAAACCTACGCCAGCGGACAACGGAGTTACAATCAAGTGCGGAGCGATGAATCCAGCGTTGCCTGGAAAAGAAATCGATGATCAATTTCAACTCAACGTTGTATGTGAGTGTTTCTGCGATTTTTTTTAATTTTAAAACATTTACCGTGATAATGTTTTGGCTGACTGAAAGGAGGATAATATTTAACGAGGCAATGTATATACATATGTCCATTCCATTGTGTCCTCCTGTAGCCTGAACGCATTGACCAATTTTGAAAAACAAAGTGTCATTCCATTTATATTCTTCTCCGGAGTGTCATAAGATACAGTCAGTCGGATTTGTTTTAAAAATAAACTACTGCTTGAAAATAATTGATATGCCTTCTCCATCAGACAGTCCGCTGGTAACATTGACGTTGGGCAATACCCTCAACCCGCATGATATAAAGGAAGGCGATGACGTATATTTCGAATGTAACGTTAGATCTAACCCTCGGGAACACCGGATATCGTGGTACCATAATGTAAGTATGTATAATTTAAAAAAATAAATGCAATTTCTCGTTTTATGCTTATAAGTGTCTTGTATATTTGTATCACCGTATGTAGACAACTCTCCTCAACTAAGAATTCTTTAGAACTCTACGGAGTCTGTGAACATTAAGATTTAAAACTCACTATAAAATCTAATTAAACACTCACTATAAATAGTGGAATTCACAAAACAGTTGTATTAATTCAGAGTATTCATAAGTTTTACAACTGATGTATGGTTTGTTGTTATTCATGCGGTAATTATATGTTTAAAGACAATGATAAGTGCTGTTATTAACGGTCGTTCTTAACTCACGTTTACCATGATTATTTAAAACATCGTTACCGGATATATATATATATATATATATATATATAAACTA
>DWLR01002670.1:0-14929 GCA_018246295.1 Papilio alexanor hazarajatica | reverse complement strand
AAAATTCAAGGCAATCGTTCAAGTGCATTCCATCTGGTAAACTTTCCATTCGAATAACTGTAACAAGAGAACTGACATGTTACAGTACAATAATACCTACTCCCTTAAGAAAACAAACATATTGTAATTATGCGGCAAGTTGAAGCTGTTTATTTAAGAAACCAATTATCTTGTACTCTATTGTCTTTGTCAGATATATGTTTTGTTACATTTGATTGAAGTTATTCCTGTTTCATTGTCGACATAGTGTATATCACAATCTTATTAGATGAATCGCAGATACACAATATATTTGAGATACGGTGACACGTTAAAGTTGTTGAATACAGTCAAACAATTTGCAATGTTCTTAACTCTGCCAACCTCATTATCATTTGTTGTCACATTGGAAAACAGACAACTATTTGACCTGAAGACCTAAACATATTTTACAATTATTTTTCTACTCTACTGGTTTGTGAATTATTTTATAATAACTTGCCGATGGGCGTTGTAAGACTTAAACCAGGTTTATAAAATACTTGATAAACTTTTATTTCACGAACGCTCCTGTCAGTTTATTCGCCAAGTCAAATCAGTATCAGATTAATTACAGACTGGCATTTAAGCAACCCAAATTATGTTAAACAACGGTTTTTTTAAACAACAGCATATTTGTTCTTTTATTATTTATATCACAAAATTATAAAACAGCGTTATGATTAATGTTTAGTCTATTAAAGACGTATGTCTTTATTTCCTATTTGCAAGTCCTTCGTCATCGTCTAAGTCTTAGATCTATTTTATCATTTTATTAATGTTGATGAAGATTTTTTTGTGTTGACGCAGTTTTGAGGACACTAAATATCCGGTGCGGCGATGGGGGGGGGGGGTAATAGATCCTGTCGCTGATCTAGTGACGGCGACAGCCTTGGCAGAGGTCGATTACGCCTGAATAATACGAGGATGTTTTCGTGCCATGTCGCGACGTTACGTAACCGCATTTGAGTTGCGATGTTAGACTAATGTTACTCAAAGTTTTCTTGTTATGAACTAACTAGAACTTGCGAGTCCCTTTCTAACTAGGCTTCTTAGCATAGTTCACGCTCTTGCGTGAACGGTTTTTTCTTTTTCTTGTATCGCAAAAACTTATTTCGTGAAGTCCTTGGCCACTGATTCACTGCCAATTCAATGCACTCTCATAATCGTATGGCGATACCTCCCACCGGACATAGGCATTGCTTCGCTGAAGCTCATTACCATGCCGTGACGTCATTATGGCCCGGGGAGGCTCTGACTTCACGCACGTATCACTCGGCATCCTCTACGCTTTCCTGCGCAGAACACTATTATTTATACGCCTTTCGCACGCCTCCTGAATTCAGACAACGCTAATGTGGACATGCCGACTCCTTTTTATAGGATATGTCCATAATATGCTTAACGTATTGCTTTTTAATTTTTGCTTTACCAGTAATATATAATTTTTCGAGTATTAGTTACTCTGTTACTTCACTGACTTACTTAATTATGGAAATGAGGTTTGTCGCGAGTTCCCGGGTAGTTGGGATTTAGTTGTCAGGACAGACCTATAAAATTACTATAGCTCTAAAAATACTTCAAGCGTGTTGTTTCACATTTTGCTACGAAATTTTTTGTAAAAAAAACCTATAAGTTGACCAACTACCATAACTATTTACGAATCATTGTCTCATCTTCTTTGGTAAGTTTTTAATCATTCGGGCTACGTGGTACATAACTCTTCTGATCTTTCTGTTTAAAAACAACATAATTTTTTAATATTATTGTTTTCAAACGACGTTTGTAGGACAGTACTCGTAAATGTATATGATAAGATTATTAATGGGTACCATAGAGCGGCATATTGTAAACTGAACATAATTAAAATATCAAGTTTAGTTTTTTAATTTTTTTTTACCATATCTGATAACCAAAGCTTATGTTCTACTGTCGATCGACTTCTCACGATTATAATAATAGTATTTTAAATTTCTTTTTTCATAATTTTTTTAACGTTTTCTAACAAAAACAAAATCGACTTCAAATTTGTGTAATTATTCCCTTTTTTAAGGATAAGAAATAGAAATAAGCTTCTTTATCGGATCGGTTATTTCAATATGGTTGCCATAATAATTATGACAATAACAACTTTTTGACTCATGTTATTATTTATCGAAATTAATACTCGCAGAATCAAATTACAAAAAAAAATCAGTAAGTAAAATAAGAAGCGAACACGTGCGAAACAACGGCCAACACGGTTTTTTTTTCACACTGCAAATCCAAATTCTATTCAAATTTGAAGTTCGATAAAAGCAAAACCGACTTCAAATTTAAATGATTTTACTTATAAGTCATTTGTAGTGTCGTTTCGTTACAATTATATTAAGCCAAAAAGAGCGTTGCTTATATTTATGGGACCCACTTGCGAATGTCTCCTTTCCAACGAATGAAAATGAATTCGGTTCATAAATGTCGAAGTACTGAGGTAAACATAAAAAACAAACAAGCGTAGTAATGGCGCATGCATAGTATGGTCACCGTGTCAGCCCGCGTTGGATTGGATGCGTCATTCAAGTTTCCTGTTTACTCCTGCGCTAATTATGCAAATTGTTGCGTGATGTATTTTTAGATTTGGATGGGTGGGCACTCGCCGCGCGATGCATCGACCGCCCAATTGCAACTAATTAGCATATGTACTACTCTCATTATTCAATAATTATCAGCTGCTATTTTCCTCCTTGCGTCTCATTGATTTTCGTTTGTTTCTTTTGTTGGTAAAGAAGTAATAATTCCTTATTTATTAAGATTGTTTAGAGTAAAGATTACTCAGGTTTTCACTTGGTAATGGTTATGTAAGTAAAGATCTTAGCATATAAACATTATTTTATATAACGTAATGAAGAAGCTTTTGTAAAAACCATCTTTCATTCTTTTCTTTATCGGAACTGTATTTAATATGTTTAAAAATATTTTCTATGACGCTTACTTCCGATTAGATGGTGAATTAAGTAATATTAATCGACGCCGTTTATCAAACTTTGACATCGTGTAATTCATTTAAAACGAGCAATCGGTCGCCGGATACCCACGACCCTTGAACTCGGACACGGTAAACTTTCAATTAGATCTAATTAGATACAATGAAGTGAAACTAAATATGCAATAGAGAATTCTGACTCGCGATGTCCACATCTGTCTACACCAACACGCACAGCTGTGTTCCATTGCAATGGAATCGCGCGTATAAGGACTTTGTACACTGCATCTGATATTGTGCACAAGTTTTTTTTACCATTACAATTAAGCTTAAACGTTTGTGCTAGGATATGGGAGGTGACAGTAGTCGAATGGCAGGCGAGATTCGAACCCACTACCTACCTACTACCGGTAGTTCGTAATCCATACCCTTAACCATTAAGCTTCAAACAACAGTTACAAAAACCATCCGAAATATCAATAAGCTTCCTCCCTAAATTGTATTTCATATACATATTTAACTCCCTGCACATCCTAAGCAGTCAGTCAACATTGGTTGATAATATTTGAACTATGCAATTTATATCGTGCATGCATAGTTTTATCTATTTTTTATGAAAGAGGATGGAAAACGAGCAGGTGGATCACCGTGTTAAGTGACCGCACCCGTAAGCTAATGATGAACGGTTTAGAATTATGAACTGCAGTATGGTCGATTGTGGAGGGTCCTCAAAGCATTGCGCAGGATCGCACGCTAATTTGTGGTGCGCGAGATCGTTGCCCGGCCTGTTTCGTCACCGACCTTTTCGTACTATAATTTGTACGCACTGCACACGATGAATGTACCTTATGCACTTTTTGCACAACATTGTACTCGCTCGTAGGTACTCGTGGATGTTTCTTAGAAATGCACAAAAGCAGGGACATCTGTTTAAACAATTTTAACATCAACAAGTAATTGATTTCCTGTCTAGTGTATAAAAATTACTTAATGAGTAATATGCAGTTAAAGTTCACGAAGACATTTGGAATTGTTCCCGTTTGACAGTAAACAAATACAATTTATAAGTTATTTTTTTGGTGGAGACTTAGTATTGCGGGCACTTTTATTTGACTTGGGCAGTATTTAGTATTCGTGTGATCTCTTAGAATTTGTTAGGCGTAAAATAAGACAAACACTATAAACAATTTATTGTATGGTTGAATAGAATTTTGAAAGGATATGCTTATTCTAGGATCGATTTGCATTTAGATGAGCCACTTGTTCAGTAATGAAATTATAAATACCAAAAAATATGCATAGTTGTGAGAATTACTCATTTTGGTGATCACAAAGTTCCATCTGGATCGAATATTCATTACATGGAATGGCAAAATAAACATTTTGAGTCTCCGTGCTCTTTTTGTGTACATAAATCCTATATTACATGTCGTTTGTCAGGGAAAGTTACTTTTTTTTAACGAAAACAAACTTTGTCAATAAACCGACTATACTTCTGTCCAAAAAATATTTACTTTTAGGTCTTGGTCTAACAGTGAATTTAATATCGTTATATTATTTTATTTGCAAGGGTTGCCGGCAATAACAAAAATAGTGGACCTATTGCAATTTTAATAATAGACTATTATAACATGCTCTAAATGAAGAAAAAATCTACGTATAAAAAAATGAAATCAATATCAATAATAATACGGAAGTATATGATGAATTAATTTATATTAATATTATTTATTTTAGTCAATTTGTTTTTAAATATGTCACAAAAAACACGTAAGTGATGATAATAACCATTGTATAATTGCTCAAGAGCAACAAATGCTTTGTTGATGAAAAATTGAGTGATGATGTTGGAGTGTCTTAAAAATCGATGATGCAATTTTTGATTTATGGTACTTTAGTACTGAATTAACCTTGGATATCCCTGTACATTTTCATCTTTATGATTTATACCAAATGGCCTCTTTCCCCTGTATAAATTAAGCTAATGGTGTACTCCAGCGTCTGTAACATTGCGCAGCGCCCTCTGTGGCAATATGTTTTAATTTAATGGATATTGTTTCGAGTGACATTGCGAATGTTGAGAGGTTATCTCAAAGACTAAGAGGTGAGGCTGCATTAGTGTATATAATTGTCTAATAACGTGCCCTTTTCTTCTTTATAACTTGATTTATGGAGGTTGTTGAGGCGATGAGTTATTTACAAATTCTTTCGGGGTTTTAATGATAAATCATTTCTATAATCGATTTATTGGCTGATAGAATGGGCTAATAAATATATGTACGCCTAGGATTGAACCCCAGACATAACTTCATAAGAAAATAGTAGTCGTAGATATAGTAATTAAATAGATCAAATAGTAAAAAAATATTTCATCAGCGAAATGATAATTACATTCTTGGCAATTCTTAAATAAACAGCTTATTTACTTTCGCATCACTATCGGCGGTTCTGATATGAAATCAGAATAAAATTTTAGTTTTAAACCACGATGTATATTAACTTAAAAAGATAAGAAATTATTGTAAGATAAATAAAATGTAAGTCTTAAATTCAACTTATGATGCGTAAGTAAAGCCTTACTTGAACTTAGTGTCAGCGGACTCTTCATTATTTTATGGCGGTATCGATATTTCCCCCGTGAACCTTTTATCTGCGAGTATTGGAGGGATGCGAGAGCTTTTTCAATTACTTACGCATACAAAAAGTCCATAAAAGCGCTTTATGCGGTACGTTACGTGGTGGCCTTACCTATTGGGTACTGATCGGATACCGGTGTACCGAAAATGTGTTTAAAGCTATCGCCGCAATACACTTACGCCGCTCTTATTCAAATTATAATTCATTTTGACAGCTATTTAGCTCGTAGTTTCCTTTTAATTAATGAAGATACTATATTTTCATGTTATCTTTGCTGGTGTATAACATAGTCTATCAAGTCTTTATTTTGATTATTGGTGACGATGCAATAAACATAAGGCAATATTTTTTTTTGTATATTTTGTAACAATTACAAATGATTGGCCAAATTGCAAACTTTAAAAAATACATGTACATTTTTGCTTCATTATAATCAATCACAGCCCTTACGCGATATAGATCTGATAGCGACATAAAGCCAAAGCTTAGTGAAATGTAGATTGTTATAATTATATGATGAAACGAAACGGTAAAGTTATCGTATATTGATTAAACTAGTCTTCATTTCCTGATGCGACACAGTAACAAGGCGTTCATGAATTCCACTTCGATACGCCGCCATTATCTCTATGATGACCTACAAAACAGCGCATGTATATATAATATGCACTCGTTTCGTCAATTCTTTCTTTCTTCCATGGAATGAGAAGGAGTGTTTCCCTTGGACTGAATTCTTCTTTAGCCTTCCTAAAGAAAGAGATAGCTATGTGAAAGGATAGGAGGGAATGAGAAAGATTAGGCACAAACGTAATCAGAAACAGAAAAATTGTCGTTGTATTGTGTTACTGCTCCAAATCTCGACCACTATTAAATTCAAATATTGTGAATTAATTTCAGCTCGAAATGTCCCTCGATTAATGTAGGCCAGTGCGCTGTCCCTGTCTAGCGCGAGGCTGCAACGCGTGCATAAATTGCAGAGGTGGAGGAGGGGGAGGAAGGCGTTTATTGAACTTCTCGCCGCCGCATTGCACCTAGTTAGTAGCCAAATATTTCACAGAATTCATTTGTTCGCCATTGTTTTGCTTGTTCAGCCAATGGAATACTGACTGTATTAATTTGTTTAATTATAAGCCATACATTAATTATGTTTCAACTCGTGTCCATTATCGCAGTTGTTGTTTTACTGCATTTGAAATAAACAGATTACATCGGTAGTGGTTATTATTTGTTTATACGTAAAGCCTAAGCATAATAAGCATATTACAGTAATCTCTATAATAATCTCTAAAAGTTCGCCTTCTACGTCTCTTCTAAGTCTGCGATTTTTACCATTTTCTGGAATTCTGTAGCATCAACATCTTGTAACTAAGTTGTTTTCATTATAACACCCGCGTTCTGAAGGTTCAGCACGTAATGGCTGGCAGCCGGCGCCGGAAACTTCGCTATCCCGAGGGAAAACTGCGCGAGGGTCCACGTAGTGTCAGCTGTTGATCTTAATGAATTATTTATACAACTGTATCGAAATTTGGTTGTACAACGAATATAGAATTACTGTTACTGTACGTTTTATGTTAAGTGCACTTCTGAAGTATGTATGTGCCAGCGATATGATATTGGTCCTTTAATTCGATTTCATTAACAGTAGAGTATCGCTAAATCAAATTTTGTTATGATTCTTTCTAGCATCTAAATAGTTTATTATTACTATGTAGTTATAAATAGTTTAACTACATAAATATAGTTAGAATGTGTGACGATTATGTCCCAGTAGATATTTTATTTTCTATGATGGCCTGTTGAAGAGATTTCTTTACTTAATACGGCGCATTGAATTCAAGACGAACTCTCTTAAGATACGAAAATATTCGTGTATGTTTACAATGAAAATATATTTTAGCACGGTAATATATTAGACATCATTAGTAATGTTACGAGGCAACGAGAGGCCGCTAAAGTTTGTTCATACAGTCGCTTAGATATAATAAACCAACACGCGGACGTTCTCACGGCTAAATATAGCGTCTCTACGTCGCCTATTTAAATATTGCTCACGACCTAGGTCTACTAGACTGGAGATATTTGTACTAATAAAAATTACTATACGTGCACGCTCGTCTTATTTCTGGTTCAATCCGGTTCGAGTGGCCTTCTCATAACGCACGCTTCCGATGGCTGCCATACGAAAAACACTAATTCTGACTGACGCCATGTTTTATTGTAATTAAATAACGTTTAGTTCTTATTTTTAAACGACTTCAAAAAAAGAAGGAGGTTCTCAATTCACTTGTCAATTCATTGTCAGAATATCGTCATTTATGAACCGATTAAAAAAAAAACAACTCTCTGAAAGGCGACATTTGCGAGTGCGTCCCATTTAATTTAAAGTGTCATCGAACCTTGTATTTCTAAACTATACTGAAAATTGACATATTGATATATTTAAGACAAGCCCTATTTGGATGAATTTGTAATGATACGTACTGCGGCTATAATTGACTTTGCCCGTCGTTCACTTTAAAGGAGTCCGTTAACAAATTTAAGTGCTAGTTTCGGTTTCACCACCTGTCACCTAAAGTCTTAGGTAGCCCTTTTAGAGTTATGGGCTTAATATTCGGCCTTTTAGCGCCAAGCGACAATTTATATGTTTATATGTATGTACATTATTGTAATGGAATAATGATTGGTATTGAGAAATAAGATATTTTAGTGATAGTTGAATGATAAATGAATCAGATTTAATTTAAATAGTTACATACATTGTGGGAGACGGGATATTTTTACGAAATATGAGACAAAGACATCTTAAAGATTTCGATATTTCATAAGATTTAGTAAAAGGTTTTTATATTTTACTACAGTACTCGCAATAAGCATGAAGTCTCGGTAATTAATTTGAATCTAGAGGTAAATAATTAAGCCTGTGAAAAACTTCATGATAATAGCCGAATTGATCTCGAATATGATCTTTTTATACGATATATTGAAATTAATTATTACAATAAAATTTTTACCACCGTATAAAAGAGGTATACAGAGATAAATACAATTTAATTGATTTAATCTATTGTTTACGATAATCGAAGTATAAACCGGATAATTGAAACGTAATACGAATTGAAATCTTTCAAATATCAAAAAATACTTTCCGGACCCCAACTCCATCGCCATTGGGGGATTTACCGACATTTCTTTGTAGTTATCGGGGGTTACCCTTAAATTTGATCAGCCCTCGAGCCTTCCCCGTCCGAGGGCCGAAGGGAACGCGCAACGTGTTCAATCACTTAGTTAAAACAATTTAATGATGGCTTCGTATTGTCTGTCCATATTGGGGAGGCTACTCATAGATTGATGTATTGGCTGTCAACGGACGAATTTAAATACTTATGACGCGACGATGTATAATAATAGTCAAATAGTAATAGCACATTTGTAAAATATATACAAACACCTGTTAGCTTGGCGTAAGAAGCTGTGACAGATTAGTTGCTAATCCAATATAATTTTGATCGACTTTGTTCTATTTAACCGCAATTTAAATAACTCACCCTACCAACCGGTACATTAAGAGAACTATATTAAGAGAAGATGATATAAGCTTTAAAAAACAAAGACTACTTGAAGCAATAAGGTATTAGGCAAGTCGTGGATAACAGCTGGTTAAAATAAATTTAAAGAGCCTTGCGGGGACCGATGTTAACAGATTTGCTGGCAGCGAATTTGACGGTTCACATCACGTTCATTTTTAAAAACCTTAATTAATACTAAACAAGGAAATTTCTATTTATTTCGCTTGAGGTTTTTAATTATTACCAAAGCGTTCATTACGAAGCCGCGCGAACAGGAAGTGTTATTAATTAAAAACCTACTTAGTCTGGTGGAAAGCCTTTCAACTGTAATAATTATTCGTTATTTAATGTAGAGGTAATTAGCTCGTTTGCTCATTATGTGTGATGATTTTAAGGTTGCTTTGTGTGTTCCAATCATTATGAAATGGTAGGGGGACCCGAGGAGATAGGCAATTGTAATAATCTTGCAAATTTAAAAAACGTTCATAGTTTAAACTTCAAATTATTTCTTTTACATATTCAAATTTGGTTTCTTAAATATCAAATTAACTCGACAAATCAAATGTACTTTTGGCAGTCAAATTTAGTTATTAATAAAATTCAGTCGAGTAATGTGCGAACGTTTTTTCCGCAACTCCCCTCCTATTCTTCTGACTTTATTCAGGGTCGGCGGTCATTACTAATCAAATAAAATTTAAAGCGTCTTTTGCTCATTTGCCTTCTATGACCATAAAAATAGTATAAGTGTGGAAATTGTAAACCAAGTAGAATAACAAAGGTGCAATCATAACATCTGACCTCTTGGAAAGAGTCCAAGAGGTCAGATGTTATGATTTATGATTATGATTAACGCCTAATAAACAATTTACATGATAAATATTTTGCGAAATACTACAGACATTTCATTGTATGTGTTTGATAGAAGGTGGTGTTTTCTTCAAGCTTTCAGTGTAAAATAACAGGGGTGGATTGATGGTAAAGGATTTCGTAAAGTATTAAAATGAAATCTGTAAAAATACAATTCTTACGACGTAGTACCTACTTTTGATAGGCACGCAATGCAATTTATCATATGAATAACTGAATAAAAAAATTAGTATATTATTATGCAAATAAGTAGAAGAAGTAAAAAGTTATCCCTAGTTAGTTAAAAGTTGTTTGTACAGATTGGTTAAGCGGTGAAGCGTATTCTCGAACTTTCTGCTATTAGCAACTCTTACTACTTACTCTTTAAGCTTTATTATTTTATGACGCCTGATGGTGGGTAAAATATTACACCTGGAAATATTATTTTAAAATATTTTTTGCATGTTAGATTTCTTCATCTTATTACGTTACGTTTTCACGTCAAATTCAGGTTTTTCAAAATCAAATTCAGACATTGACACATCATATTGATTGGAAATGTACTTATTTGGATTTTTTAAAGCTTGAATATGATTTGTAAAAGTCCAGACTTAAGTTAAAAACTTACATGACACTTTAAAGTGACAAATAGTGTAGTTAACAGTGATACAGTGTAGGCTTTGGAGGGAAACGGCCACATCAACATCAAATGGGAGGTGCGAGAGTGGCGCAAAGCCATTTTTTTTGGGCGTACGACTGATCGTCCGATGAAGCGCCACAGGGTGCGAACGGTGCGGTTCGGAATGTTTACTCGCGAAACTTGTTGAAATGGCCAGTAGATAGAAAGATAATTTCATATTTTTTATATAGTAAAATGGTAAACTAGCAAACAGTTCACCTTGTGTTAATTGATAATGCTAACAGCTGGTGCAACAGGGATTTAGTTAGGTTTTCCTAACTAAATATATAATTCTACTTTTGTAGATAAGGAAGAAAAGAGAATGGGAGTTCTAAACATGTCATTCCAAGATGAAGCACATGTTTTTTTATTACTTTTAATTATACAAGCTCGGTTTTTTAGCTAAGTGTTCCGCATTATACAAACAGATATCACGTATTTGAAGTAAATTGTTTCAAATATTATTGGGTGTACAATTTCAATCATGGAAATAGAAATTGACCATGGAAAATAGAGATTAGTTACGTGCGCGCGTTTTACCGAGGGTCTGTTTTTGTATTTATCATCTCATTTACGTAATATTTCGTAGAACGACATCAGCGTTTCTCGTTACCGGATAGGACGTAAAATAATTCGTTGGAGGGACAAAGGCCAACAAATTGGACTAAATCTAAACAAAGGCTGAAAATCGAAGGGTCGCGTACAATGATAAGGGGAGAAATTGTGAACGATTTTCTCGATTTTTGTATTTATACCAAATACTTGATTTTTTTTAATCAATTTAACGTTCATTCTTCTATATTTATGATGATTAAAAGTTTTCGTAAAAATAATTCTGAACAAAAATAAAACTATGCTTTTAAAAAATTGTATCAGTTTTATTTACCTTCTTTTACTAAAAATATTTAAATGGATTTGATCCAGTAATCGAAATCTTCCACTATATAATCTAGTAAAAAACAAACCAGGAAGGGTTTACCCATTATTTTTAAATGAATAGTTTATAGATTGAGTATTTTATAAAATTAAGTTAAAATTAATTAACTAAATAAAGGTTTAACTTAACTTATACTTTGAGGTATTCCTTCGGAGGACCTTTAGCTTCCTATATTAAGAATTGACTAATACCGCTCAAGCCTATTTGAGAACATCCCGATTGACCTTATGTCAAAAAGATTAAAGATGAGACTGACTGAAAGACTACTGGTAGCCTAATATCTGAACATATCTATGTATTAGAGATAAACATAGATATTATCTGAACGCTAAAATATGTACCGTATCTTCTGTCAATTATTGTTATTAAACTAATTATAAAAATAGGATTCTAAAATTCTTGCTCGAAGTGCAACAAATCTTTTCTTATAATCCTCAGTGACCTACTAAATAAACTCCATGAAAATTTAACACATACTCTTTTAGTTTATAATGTTAAACTAAAAGAGTATGTGTTAAATTTTCTTGGCTAATCTCTCTCCCAAATGATGCCATAAACACAAAGGGCAAAAATTTCTCCGTCCAAGCCCAAAGGCTACACAGAAATGAATCTTGGTGCATCAATTTAATGTTGATAATAGCATATTAAAACATTAATCGGTGCGCCAAGTCAAATACAGCTTGTATTCATGCAGGAATGTACAGAAAATTACGACATTTTTTTAAAGTATCGGTTTGTATGTAAAATTGTGCTATATTTTTTAATGGTATATGTAAAGGTTTAACAATCGAAATTAGCTTTATGTTCAAATGAACCTCTGAAGGCCATTTTGAACCGAGGGTCATAGACCCACCCAGACATAGTTTTGAACCCACCGAAATGTATCGTTACAAAATTACCAGTTATCCTGTTCAGTTCTGAGTTCAAATTCTATTATAATTAAACGGTCTAAAACTTCCCGAATTCTTGTTCACGAAGTTATGTGAAGCTGATGTTATATTTGCTCCGATAAACTTAAACATTTCCGAATCCATACCGATATAAGCATATCTCTAAGAGTTAACTTCACATGCTCCACTGAAGCGAGCGACTGATGTTTTCTTATGGAAATCTTTTTCCAGCCATCGAGTTAGGAATACTTCGTATAACTAAAATAGTTTAAATACATTTAATTTGTTAATATTAATACAAAAATCAACAAACTCAACACAGAATACCTTTATTGTCCACCAATCTATCTCAGCCTATGATCGTCCACTGCTGGACATAGGCTCCCATTGGTCACATCATTAGGGGGAAATGTGCCACGCCTGGCGCAGGCGGGTTGGTGATCGCAGTATGTTTCACCGTACTAAGAAAAGGACACTACTGCCCGTCTTCCGATGGACGTGTGGACATTTTTTGGACATCTAAACTAACAAACATGTTAATGCACACAAATGTTTGTCCTGCTTGGGAATCGAACCAACGACCTGCGACGTCAAAGGCGAGCATCTTACCAACTGTGCCAATCGGTCCGTCGTTCCTTCATTGTATGTTTGGCCTAATATTTTAAAAGGGTAATGGAATTTTTCCTTCAGTGCGAAGGTTTTTATGGTGTAATTTCTTTATTCATTAATGCACCCATTTTCCTATTTCGTTCGTTTTTGACATTTGAAATATTTATTTTAATATTTTATAATTACTATAAACTCATAAAAGTAAGCTAAAATAAATACAGCAATGTGACATTACCTTTACATGGATTATTGAATTGAAATGCCGAAACAGTTAACAGGCTTCGATTCTAATCATTTCATTGTTCAGAGGTACAATGCCTGATGTTCAGGTAGTTATGAAGGCTGTGCTTAACCTGCTCACTGAACCCGAACGTTGATATTCGATAACTTTTCATTAAGCTCCGCCTAGCAAAGTATTTGAGATACAATTTGAAAGTGACGGAATTTAGCTACGCGGTATTTTAATTTAGCAATAAAATCAAAATAAGTAAACAGTTTTATGTTAGAATTCGACAAATATATTAAATACTTTATATAGGATTATTGTTTTAAAAAGTTTTGAGTCAATTGTTAACTGTCGCAGATACACAATTCATAAAGTTGAACAGAAATGTTTATTTTCGTAACACATGTCTTTCTGTGTCATTTATAACTCAATTTATTACTAAATTTTAAAACAACCTTATTGATGCAAATATGTACCAAGACAAACACGAGAAAATTTTTACGTTAGTTAGATATTTAATATTCGCACCATCAGCTCGCTACAGGAACTGTTGGAATATTAATTTAAATACCTTTACAGCGTCCTATTGACGTCAATGTTTAACAAACTTGAAACAGAATTGCTCTCCTTTAAAATTCACTAAGATAACGAACTTACGAAACGATATGGTAAGAGAAACTGTATTTAGAGATTTCATTTAATTAACAACGTCTACAAGTATCATTTTGACCATTTAATAAATATCAAACGAGAAAAGTATTAAAATTAAACATCGTAATTATGCTGATGTTAAACCGACTTTCACTTGTTAAACATGAAGTTGCTTTTATTATTTTGTAGTAGGGAAATTGGACTGGGACTATTGTGATCTAGTATTTTTCTATTCGCTGCGGCGCGCACCCTCAGGTGTTCCTCGCCCCGTGCCGGAACTGCTCCTTGTGGCGGAGTTGTGAACATCCCGTGTAAACATAGAGCTAGTGTAGGTGTTAGTCAAGTGTCGAGCGATCCGTAACGTTTGTAATGCTGTTAGGGAGCATGTATAAATGTTTTTACAAGATACTAATTATTTAAGCTATACAAGATAATTTTTGAATCTGAATTTCATTAATAGCAATGAGTATAAGTTTTCTATAGGAGTTTTAGTGTTGATTATTTTATTTTCAATAGTTTTTTGTGGTCTGCTAGAAACTCCTAAAACAGAAGTGATTGCTACCGATTGGAGTAAGTCTTAAGTTGCTCCGAAAAGGTTATAAAATTCATAGCTTCCACCTAAATAGAATTGACTTTATAGTAGATCTCGAAGGTAATCGAAGAATCGTTGGCGTTTGTTTAAATTGCTCTGTAATTGGTATTTCTCAGTGCTTGCTTTGTCGACAAACGTCTTCGAAGTAAGATTTGCAATTCAAAGTTCGTGCTGTCTGGCGCCTCATTACGGTATCTATCGTGACGGGTATTAACATATTTTTGACAGTTACGATACATGCCGCTGGCCGCAAAAGATACATTTTTGCGGCCAGTGGTATGTCTCCGTTTGTCTTCTATAACAAGCATTGATTTGT